>CAIGRL010089449.1:0-18809 GCA_903798325.1 Fraxinus xanthoxyloides
TTGGTGGTTAAGCTCTACTGCGGTAACGATATTGTAGGGGAGGTCCTGCAGAAAATAGCTCTGTATGAACTTAGCACCAAATGTGATCAAAACTGTGCTAATTCATATTGGTCCTCACAATGCTTCTAATCAGAATGAAGTCACATGTCTCAAAAGAGACTCATCTTATGTCTTTAATTGTCATATCTCGAGATCAAAATAATATCATAATAAAAGACAAGTCAAATGTATGCAGAAAATAATTTATGGATAGGGGAGTATATTTTATTATTGGAAAAGACTGTACCTGAAGAACATACGGGTTGCCTATGTATCCCATGAATGGATCAAGCCAAAATATTCTGCGCATAGATTCAAATTTTTTTCTCTATTTTTGTAACCATACATTCTCCTAGAGTACTCTCTCAATCTCATTTATATATGTTGATTTTCCTTATTTTTTTTGTACCAATTATATAGGACGTGTTCTGTTGTACTTAAAATCCAATTAAAATTGAAAATATAGTCATTATTGGGTCTCACTTGTCTAATAAGAGTTAACAATAACGGCTTAATTTTTCAATTTTAATCCGATTTTAATCTCCACAGAACTCGCCCATAGTCTTGTCCATTTATTATATTGTTTTGCTTTGTTCGTTTACTAATAGACCCTTATTTAATTTGTCTAGACATTCAATCTTTATACTACTTCCAACAATAATTTAGTACTAGTAATTGATTATGAAATAAGGATTAATTAGGAAAGTTTTTGGCAAAAATTATTTTTTCAATAACATTAAGTACTTGTTTGACAACCATTAATTTATTTTATGATTTGCTACATAATCATTTTCAATCACAAATTTACACAATAAAATGTTATACACGTATATCAAAAAAATTTCATTATTTTTTAACCACACATTCTCCTATAAATACAATTCAAAACTATTTTTTTCCCAATTAAAGAGAACCAAATAGACTCTAAATAAAATTTCTTAATTATGTGAAAAACAAAATTAGCCTACATAAATGAGATGAAGTTAGTACTATTCAAAACTCTATTTTTGAAAAGTATGATTGTCAAACATTAATTGATTTCTAAATTCTATACAAATAATTTTGATCTCCTTCGAGAAATTAGTGCTCGAATTTTTGAGTTTTTGGAAGTTTGTTATTATTTCAGCCTAATAAGAGTAGAGTAAAGGTTCCAGTTCAACCATATTAGTGCTATACTAACTTTTGAAAAAACAAAAAAAAGAAGAAGCATTGTTTAAATTATTCTGTTAACACTAATGCAAAGGCGAAATCTATCTCAACGAACTTTGCAAGTCGTATTCCTTTTTAAATTCCCCTCTTCTTTTTTATTTTATTTTATTTTTTTTCCTATTTTTCTTCTTTTGATTGTCTTAGTCGATTTTGTGAAAACAACTTCTTATGGATGTGTACTAATTTGATGATGCAGCCAGTGAATTTTAGGGTAACATGCCAAGTCTTCATCCTTTATATAGACTGGGAACAGATCATAATAATAATCTCAACACTAATCAATTGCAGCCTCTGTTAATATAGCTAAAGCTGCTAGATCTATGGTCATGATCTCCTCTTTATGATGCAGTGAATGTTATTCACAACAGTTGTTACTGGAAAGATTGGAGGGTATGAATTCACTAGTCAATAGCCACCAAACCCCCTTGTCATCTTCTTCACCCTTATTAAATGATAATAAGTATTCCAAAGGCATGCTCGTCGAGATGAATTAGGAGTTGAGATTTATAGTCCAATTTATTGTTCATCCAATTAATGATTGACACATCATTTTCAATTAACATGTTATCAATTTGATGAGTTAGCGGTGAACTTAATGATAGTAAATTTGAAATGACATGTTAATTTAAAAATAATGTGTCAATCATTAATTGGGTATACAACAAGTTGGACAACAAAAATTGAACAGGAGATCTCAACTCGATGAACTAGGCAAAACATAATAATATTAAATTATAAAAGAATAAGATACTTTATCAATATAACATTAAGAACATGCTTGTTTTCCATTTTTATAGAAAAAAATGTAGTTTAGAATAGTAGGTTAACGGAGGATATGTGGTTACAAAATAAAGAAAAATTTTACATTTGCTTGTAATATTATTTTATTGACAATGTATAGTTAAAAAAAAAAAAAAAAAAAAGAGAGAAAAAATGAGAAAAAAAAAANAAAAAAAAAAAAAAAAAAGAGAGAGAAAATGGGTATCAAACAAGTGCTAAACCCCATTTTTAGAGCTTATAGATCCCAAAAGAGTCCAAATTAGCACATAGTAATTTTAAGCACTTTTTTTGCTCCACACAAGTTTATTAATCAAGTTTTAACTAAAAAAATTGATAAAAATTTAAGTTAAAGTCAGCAATTATTTTATTTACATTTCATAAGATTTCAACTTTTATTAATTTTTTGACTACATATTTCATCAACTGTTATTAAAATCAAAATATATTAAAAAAATTATATTTAGCAATACAAAATAGGGACTAAATAGATATCAAATGACAGGATAATAAGTAAAAATACTTAACAAATTTATGAGCAATTAAAGAAGAATAATTAATGGGAGGTTGGTTGGGGCCATGTTATTTTGTCAATATCAACTCCCAGATTTTACACTCCAAGTGACGTAGTCCGGCAAAATAGAGAAAGGGGAAACATGTACGGGCAAGAAACATGACACCATGTGACATTATGATACGGTCAATAATTATATACAAAAATCAAGCGCAAAGGAAGGAGTGATACCTCGTAATGTGTGTACAATCATGCTACTCATATCACATGTTCATGGGGATGGTTTTGTTGACGGACACTCATAAATGTAGGGGGCGAGTTTTTTTTTTTCTTTTTTTTCGTTGGATCCCACACATTGTGAGAGTTGGTAAAATTTGTGTCAGCCATTTCCCTGTACAAATGGTTTATTCCATATGTTTAATAAGATGAAGTTAACACGACACGATGAACTTCACTAAACTTGATTTTCTTTAACTTGTAGAACATGTACGAGCAAGAAACATGACACGATGTGAGATTCTGATACGGTTAATAATTATATCAAAAATCAAACACAAAGAATGGAGTGATACCACACATGTAATGTATTTAATAAGATTAAGTTAACACGACACGATAAAATTCACTTGACGTGATTTTCTTTAACGAGTACAACATGAAATGATAAACATTTAGCCCTTGTTTGGATTATATTAAAATGAGATTTTGGGGGAAAATATGTTTTGGAATATTAATTTTTAGAGAATTTGTGGTTAAAAAATAAGAAAAAGTGTTAGATTTACGTGTAATAATATTATTTTATGAAAGCACGTGTTGTTGAAAATGAATTTTGAAAAATGCATTATTGAGAAAATGGAGTCCAAACTGGGACTGAATGTGAGATTGCACGGTTAATAAGTTAATATGATACATCTCACTTAAAGCTACACAATTTATTCAAGAAACCAGCATAATATATGTTGACCTCGGTTTTGTACAATTGACGTGGATAACAGATATTAGGTCCACTGGCATTCACACAAGCTAATTCCAACACGCTTGGATGAATAACTACTCACAACATTTCGGGTTTGGATGGGGAAGAAGCTTTGCAACGTGAGACAAAAATGTCCGGGCGCCACAACATATATGAGTAGAATTGTGAGATAAAGAACAATCAATAATACATAAACTAAAAGATAAAATCCAATATCTAACTCTACCAATCGGTGGATCTACACAATATGAGAGGACGTGCAACTTTAAATTGTTATATTTGCATTACCCTTTCAATGGTACAAGTAGGGGGTATTATATTATCACATTTAAATGTTATCCATTGGATGAAGAGATATGTGGCTTCATCTCCTGAATCGAAACATCATATCATAGGCATCAAGCTGTCATCACTAGCCTATGGCACATTTAATGCTCTGAAAAGGGCACATCTACCCTATACCCTATGTTGAGAAGACAGACATATTTGCTCATTGCAGAGGTCACATCATTCATTCGAACATGATTTTATCAATATGAAATCCTCCGAAGGGACAAGTCATGAGTGTACTATAGATAGGAGCTTCGAACTTTAGCCGCTTCGTTTGAAGACTTCGGTAATTGACCTTTACCACTTTGGAGATGGGGCCTAGGTGAGCATGTCCTCCTTCACCACTTAAAAAATCACTCTTGGCAAGCTTCTCATCTTTTCACTACCTAAGAGGTGGGCTTTGGCAAGCTCGTGTGAGATGTCTTTCCACGTGGGATGCCACGTAGGCTTCATATGGGAGTCTCGATGGCGTGGCATAGCAATAGTTCCCCAATTCCATGTATGATCATTCATGTTATACGTGGACTTTTGTCTGGCGTAAAGTTTCTTTGGGGTAGGTTTTCCTATCATGATTAAATTTTTGAAATGATACAATAGTCCTCCAAGTTCAAGTATAGGTATTGATGTCATAGTTGGAGTTCGAAATAGCTACATGATTCTTGTATGCCATCATATCCTTATGCAGTGCTGAAATGTTGAAGCTCCCTGTTTAAATTGAAAGTAGCTCAAATTTGTTTCATCAGCTGAAGTAGCAAAATACTGAAATATTAAAGCTTCTTGTTAATTGGAAATAGCTGGAATTTGTTTAATGAGCTGAAGCAACGAAGTGTTGAATTATTGAAGGTCCTTGTTTAAATTGAAAATAAAGTACGCTTTCAATAATCGTGACATTGCTTTGATTTTTTGTACATTACCAAGAAATGACAGCTAAAGTGATTCGACTTCCAATACACGTACCAACTGTTACATTGAATACGTAATGATGGCAGTACCGACACATTTTGAGGCTGGCTTGCGGAACATGCACTTATTTGAAGCATAGATGAAGGAAACCATTAGAATTCAATGCCCCAGATTAAATTGGAAATAGACCCTTCCGATTGATTAGATATAGATCCAATGGCTGTGCTTTACCGTTCTCACCTATAAAAGCCTAAAATCTTGCCTTTGTTATAGTTTTTTTTACCTTTGTAAGATTCTTGAATTCGTTGTGCACTTTTGAAACCCTAAGGTCATTTCTATTTTCCAATGATTTCGTGTCTTTAGAGCTTCTTCTTCATTTAGGTAATCTCATTGTCCTCCATTGTATCTTTTTCGATTTCATTAGCTTCTAGTTTGTGTGTTGGTAATGGCGGGGTAAGCCTTGCAAAGGTTGGGAAACAGGTTTTGCTTGTTGGGTTAGATGGAGGTTTGTGGGTCATGAGTAAGGGTCCCATCGATTACGAAACGGGATGGGGGTTGAGAAAATCCCATCTGTCATGACCTCTGTGAAGTTGGTCAAGATTAGGGAAAACTATAGAATCCCAGATTCCATAAAACTCCTATAACCCGAGGCCCACGAAGTTACCTGTTATCGAAGGTTGGAGTGTGTGGCTGTCAATGAATTCCTGTTTAAGTTAGGTATGCATCAGCTTTTGTACCCATTTTTAAGGGTGGTGATGAGGACCTATATGTTGGCTCCCAACCTAGCTTTTACCAAATGGGTGGGGCTAGTTAGCCGGGGCCTATTTTTTTTGGAAGGAGACCTCATTTAGCGTGAACATGCTTCTACATGTTTTCCAAATCATCTTATAGCCTCTTATACTTAGGAAGGGAAAGTCAAAGGCGGTGGTATTGCATGACCCTCGAGGCCCATGACCCTTTGTAGTGGTTCTGCCATCATTCATTAAATGGTAGAAGGAATCCTAATTTTGGGTGATAAGTGTGGTTTACTAATTATTTTATGGCCTCTTAAACTTGTTATTTTAATTATCTTTAAGAGTTTTTAGTACATTTTAAAGTTCGTTTTAATGTTGTTTTATATGTTATGTGAATTGGTGTGAATGGTCTAAAATTTAGAGAAAATAGTGATGTTGGCATGGATAATTGAGAAGTTGATGTTGGTTTATTGAAACTTAATGATTGGGGGCTAAATTTAAAGAAAGAAGTGAATAACGACGAAAACTATGAAATCCAAGATTTGAGGACTCAATTGCAACTTTTCAATATTTGACTCCGATCACAAAACGATAAATGGAGATTACTAGGAGTCACTCGGATGCAACTAGAAGTCAAAAAGAAGTGAAATATGATCAAAAGATTTTGAAAAATCAATTTTTCAACCGCACAACTATGTTCCAGATTTTTAACTGGAGATTGAGGTCCGTTTTTGACATAGGAAACGTTTGAATATGAGAAATTGTCTGAAATAAAGTTGTAGTCCTTTGAATTATCTTTTCAAAGCATTTTGTATCACTTCAACCGAATGTCAGGATAAAAGGTTATGCTAAAATATTGAAAGATGCACATTTCTGTATTTTTACCAGAAAGTGGGCGTCGCAGCCATTATTGTTATAGTGCCACACATGTGAAGTTGGAGCACCGCCAGGAGAGAATAAGGTTTTTGAATATTTTTGCCTTTTTAAAATTCCAATGCAACCCTAACTCTCCCAAAACATCATGATGATAAAAAAAAAATACAATCATAAAGAGCACTTTTCAAGGAGAATTCATTAAGTTAAGAGCAAAAATTGAAGGGGGGCAATATTTAAGAAATCCAAGACACAAAGGAAACTTGGCAAGAAGATTGATTCAACCATCCAAAAAATAGTTTTATCTTTCTTCTCTTCCTGTTATTTTTTATGAATTGTATAGATTTCATGTTCGAATCATGAACCACATAACTATTCTATGGTTTAATTGGATAAAACTAAAGGATTTGATTTTAGTTATTTATATGAAATTTTTCTTTCTGTTTATTTGTATTATTGATTTAATACTTTCAATTAATTGGACACTAATTGAATGATTAGATTTTATGGATTTCGAGAGAAAGTGTAGAATCTATGAAATTTGTTCCATCTAAGAACCTCAATCTTGATAAATCTTGATTTTAATTCTGAATAGAGATATTGGAACTAATTTCTAGAATTAACTTTTACCTGGTACTCGAGAAGGGAGTAGAATTACATTTTAATTCTTACTTATAAATATGGAAAATCAATTAGAGATGAATAGGTTTTTTAGAATCATATTTGATAGTCAGGCGAAATTATAACCATGGGCTTTCTTATCTTGATTATTCTACTAAATTGTATTGATATAATTGAATTCATCACCATATACATCATTAGATTAGTTTAAAACCTTTGATCTTATAAATTGATTGTCTAGATAAAATAAAGGCTACATAATTGTAGTACTTAGTAATAAATTGAATTTCAATCCCTCTTGGTTTGATATCCTAACTCCATTATTATATTACAAAACTTGACACTATATACTTGCGGTTTAATTACGTTATATAAAATCCGTGACATCGGGTAAGGAGTAAGTGGTAGATTGTTGAGAGACATAAGGCCCCAGCTTGTACTGTGCGGACCCAGTTTTTTTGAAGCTCGTTAGTTGTTTTTTTTAACCTATTACTTGTTATAACTTTACAGGGGTCCTCAAAGGTCATGCCACTTTGACTACCTCATCGACCGTAACAAATTCTTTTGGACTTCGAACTAATGGCTTCCGGAGGTAAATGTTGAAACTTTTGCTTTATTTGCTATTGATTGAACCAAATAACATCATGCTGATGTCCTTACAGAAAATTTCGAGAAGAAGTTCTGACATGGCTACAATCTTGAAGGCCACTTCTACCATCAATGTCAGGGCTTTAAAGCCCTCATCAGGCTAAGCATTCAAGGAAAAGTTCAAGCGCCTTAGCAAAGAGAACACTAAGAGAAGTGAAGAGGAAGTGCCCCAGGAGAAGGAGAAGGAAAAGGACAAGGACAAGGGGAATGGGAAGATGATGAATGAGCCTTAGAAGAAGAGGAAGTTTTCCTACAACACCAACTCTGCTGCTGGGAAGTGTAGCACTTCACGTGCCTCGATAACTCAATTGCCTCTACCCCCACCACCTCCAAAGCTAATGGAATTTTTTTTTTGCTACAAAGACTCAAAAGGCCAGTAAGGCTAATGAAGAGGCTGTGAAAGAGGTAGAGAAGACCTTTGAGATAGTGGAAAAACCCCCCATGATAAGAACCCCATGGAGGTTGTTGGCTGGGCAAGATGAGGAGATTGCCCAGGTGGTGATGGACATGTTCCCACCTGAAATCCAAGCAGCCACTCCAAATTTCTATAAATTTGGGATTGATAGGTGACATAATTATGTGTACACCTATGACGCAATGGACTTTACGGTAACCATTGTAAGCCAAAGAACCAGGGCTTTTGGGGTTGTCCTTGAGTGCAAGGAAGTGTTGAATGACATCCAAATGCATAATCGAGGAGTCAGTTGACAATTTAGCCTCGACGGAAAAGGAGGTGTGCTATGTCCAATGTTGTAATTGACATGTTTATGAACAAAAAAGGTCTTAATTGAACACTTGTAAAAACTCAAGAACTTGGATGCAATTTTGTATAGATGAGCTAGGTTAGGGTTAGATGTTGAAAATAAGGAAAAAGCGACCCCAAAAGTTCGCTAGTTGCTTGCCTGACTCACGCTTGAGCGCAAGAAACGGAAGATTTGTCACCTAGCTTTCGCCTTGTTGTTATTCGAGCAACAGTACTCACTTGAGCGAAAGGCTCCCTCGCTTAAAAGACATATTTATACGGCCAGACCGAATTCATGTTTTTGAAGAGTTTTACATGGCCCATACCACCTAAGCATTTCCAACTATAAATACAGATGTCTGGGATGCATTTTAACAGGTTGTCTCATTGTGTCTCATCGGTATAACATATTCATATCATCTTTTGAGAGATCAAAGAACACAATTCATTGGTGGAATCATTTATATCATTCTTGAAATTCGACAACCAAGTTGGAAAAACATCAAGGTTTGTGAATCCAAAACACCTTACTTCCTTAACACTTTGAAGAATGTACTCTCTCGATTAAGTATTAGGAGATGTGGACTGCAAGCACGGGAAAAGTACAAGAATTGGAGATTTTTGGAATTCCATTTGGAAGAGACAATTGTAGAAGATCAGGAAGCTGGTGGTACAACAGATCTCAAAGATTACAGGAATAACAACAGCGGAAACTAGTGGAACTTGATAGGCTAAAAACAGACTGTAATCCATATTGTCTATAGTGGAGGTAGTTGGCTTGGTCCCGAAATTATTCCGACACTGGGTCTCTCCTTCAACAATTATTGGTGTTCTTTATTGTTTTCCATATTACAAACTATGGTATTCAAAAATAAAAAAAAAAATTGATGTTTATGCTTAATCATTTAGAAACTATTAAAAAGAGACTTGTTGCTTTTAATTGAATAATTTCGCACGTAGGATCAAAACTAAAAATGGATAATTATAACAATTCGGTAACTTAGTAATCGTTAATTTTTTAATTTGTAACTTTCAATTAGTATTAGAGCCCAAATTTGTTCCTCGACTCATATTATCTAGATGAGTAATTCATTATCCATTCTACCATATTTTGATGGCAGTAATTATGCCTACTAGAAGATTAAGACGATAGCATTTTTGAAATCTATGGATGAACGTATATGACTGAGTTTTGTGAATGGTTGGGTTGCATCTAGTTCTATGATTAATAACGAAGTAGTCCTCACTCCCATTGCTAATTTGACTAGAGCAAACTTAGATTAGTGTAATTGGAGTAGAAAAACCTTACATGCCTTATTTATGGAGGTATCCCCGGAAGACTTTAGTAGAATGTCTATGTATGAGATAGCCAAAGAGGTTTGAGATATTCTATAGACCACACATAAAGGAACTTAGTCCTCAAATAACTCGAAATTGCAAATGCTGACCACTATGTTTGAAGAGATTATATTAAATGAAACTTTTGATGAGTTTTATACGAGCTTAAACGACATAGTGAATTTTAATTTCAACCTAGGTGAGAGAATCTCAGAGCCTAAAATTATAAGAAATATTCTTAGATCTTTACATAAAAGGTTTAAACCTAAAGTCACGGCAATAGATGAGAGTAAAGACTTAGATTCCATTAAGATTGAAGAGTTGGTTGGATCTCTCCAAACTTATGAACTTACATTAGCTAAATCCATAAAGGATAAGTAATTGGCCTTAAACACTGTGAGGAATAGTCATAGAGAGTCCTCGCATTCAGATTTTACTAATGAAGAAGAGTTAGCATACTTTGATAAAAAAAAATTGGAAAATGTTTAAGAATAAATAAAAACCTCAAGAGAAGCATAGAAATGGTCCAAGTGAGTCTAGGAAGAGTTTTAAATCTATGAAATGCCATAATTGTTGAGGTTTTGTGCACATTAGGAGTGAGTGTCGTAGAAATAGGAGAAATTCGGATAAGGCTATGAATGCTACTCTCACTGACGAAAAGTCCAACTTGAAAATCCACTTGTGAGGAATTTACTCGTGAGGAAAGTGAAAAATATATTGCTTTCACTGCTAGGGCTAACGAAGGATTTGACGAGGAGTGAAAGAAAAGATGACTTGATAGTGATGAGAATTTTGATGAAGAGTTTGAGTGAGGAAGATATCCAAAAGTCTTATGATAAGATGTATGAGGAAAGTCTTAAGATTCTTACTAAAAGCAAAGCCTTGAGTGCGAATAATAAAGAACTTGAATTGGAAAATGAGAAGTTCGTAACACACATTAAGAATCTACCTCGATCCTGAGTGAAGTGAAATCCATGAATGAAACTTTATAGACCCAGGTTAGTAACTTAATCAGTGAGCTTGAGAAGTCCTCTAAGAGAATCAAGGAGTTGACCAATGAGAAAGAGACCTAGAAATCCAGGTTAAGAACCTTCTAAACGATCTAGAATATTCTAAATCTTAACTGCTTGCCTTCTCTAGTGGTTTTGAAAAGTTAGATAACATTTTAGGAATGGTGTAGGAGTTGACCAAGATGGTGTAGGAGTTGACCAAGATGAAGCTCTTGTAGACGAAGCTTTAGGCCAAGAAGCCTTTGTTGTTGAAATGCCTACTACTAAGGTGATGGACTCCCTGCCACCTCCAACATAGTATATGCTTTTTATTTATTTTCTCTAGAATGGATGAGGCCATCTCGTGTACTATTTTTTATCAATGAAATACATTGTTTATCTACTTTCACGTTGTTTTCAATTTTGTCAAGTATTAGGACCTCTTTAATATGTTAAATTAAAACACAACTGAACTTCAAAGTTAAACTGCAGTAAATATGATGAATTTTATGAACATAAATGGACATCTAAACTTGTTGTCTCGTTCAACTATGACTGCTTTTTCCATGACATTCAATTTTATCATATGAAGCATGTGTTGTACACCTCAAAGAATCAATGAGGTAATCCCCTTTTGGGATCTGATCTTCTTCTCTGAAGTTCCTACTTTTCCATGTTAGACGGTTCATCCATGTAAGGGCTTCTCCCATAACATTCGGCTTCGTCATGGGAGGCATATATTGTGCACCTCAAAGAATCAATGAGGTAATCTCTTTTGAGATTTGATCATCTTCTTCGAGGTGCCCACACTCCCATATATGATGGATGGTTCATCCATGTCAGGGCTTCTCACATGACATTCAGCTTGATCATGGGAGCCATGTATTGTGTGCTTCGGAGAATCAATAAAGTGATCCCTTTTGGAATCTGATCATCTTCTCTGATGCGCCCACGCTTCCTACATGGTGGATTGTTTATCTATGTAAGAGCTTCTCCCATGACATTCTGCCTTTGTCATGGAGACATGTGTTGTCCGCATCGAAGAATCAATGAGGTAATCCCTTTTAGGATCGAATCGTCTTCTTCGAGGCGCCATGCTTCCATACATGGTGGATAATTCAACCATGCAAGTGCTTCTCCAATGACTTTCAGCTTCATCATTGGAGGCATGTGTCGTGCCTCTCGAAAAATCAATGTGTTAATCCCTTTTGGGATTTGATCCTTTTTTTCGAAGCGTCCACGCTTCCATACATAGTGGATGGTTCGTTCATGTAAGGGCTTTTATGATGACATTCAGCTTCGACATGTGGGCATGTGTTTTGAATCTTGTAAATAAAACACACTTTTATTGAATTATTTTGAAATATTTACATGGGCTGGGAGAGATTTTCCATCTATACAACTCATTCACTTGTAAAATACCCTGAGATGCTCTATGTTGTACGAACGAGGCTTTATTTTTCCATCTAGTCTTTTATCTAGTAGGTGCCAAGTCTTAGTTCTTCCTTAACGAAGTATGAACCTTTCCAAGCTTGCCCACCCTTAGCTCTTTGAAGGAAAGGGAAACCTTACGAATTACTAGGTCATTTATTCAGAAGAAACTTTTCTTAACTTTTGCTTTGTAATAATAAGTCATCTTCCTTTGGTAATAGCTAGTTTTACTTGAGATTTATCATTCTTTTCATTGAAAAAATCGAGCTCGCATCTTTTCAACTCGTCGTTGGATGTTTCATTGAATTGCAATCGATGGGGAAAGTGTAATCCAACTTCCATTGAGCTCATAGCCTCGGTACCATAGGCCATCGAGAAATAAATTTTTCTAGTTGAGGCTCGACTTGTAGTTTGGATTGCGCACAATACATGTGGCAGCTTATTAACCCATGCTCCTCTGGAGGCGTCAAGTTTTCTTTTTAGAGTGTACTTAATGGTCTTATTTATGATCTCTACTTGCCCGTTTGCTTGGGGATGGTGAGGTTTAGAAAAATGCTTCTTAATTCTTAGCTTCTCACACAGATCCCTGACTTTTTGTTGTCGAACTGCCACCTATAGTCCGACATAATTGAATGGGAAATTTTGAACTATCATATAATATTTTTCAAAAAGAATTTGGAAGTGTTAGCTTCTATAATTTTTGCAAGGGGTTCAGTTTCAACTCATTTATTGCACTTTCGTACGAATTAGATTGTGTTAGGTATTTAATGTAATTGGAAAATCTGTGAACAAAAAGGAATAAAGTTGATATGTTGTAAAAAGTCGAGTAGTGTGTAATTAGTGAAAGTTGTGATATTTTAGGTCTGGGTTTCGAGAATGGAAAAGAATGTAAAAGGGCTCGAAACTTTGCTAGACCATCGCTAAAGTTTGGCACGAACGTTAGAAATAGAAACTTTATTGCCCGCCTGTCGTCTCACCTTTGCTCGAGCGATAACCTATCGCTCGACTGTCACGATAGTGCTTTCTGAAAAAAAATTTAATTCATTTTTTAAAGGTTTTTTGTTCGGCCTATTTATTTCCTAACCTACATATAAATGTACAAACGCCTCTGAACATTTTTTCCAAGGTTGATCATTGAATAAACTCTTAGATTTTCATATTATTTTCATCTTTTGAGATTTCAACCTTCATAATTCATAGTGAATTGTTCTAGGCAGTGAGAAAAACATCATATTCTAAATCCAAATACCAAACTGTTGCTTCTTTCATATTGATCATAGTTTCTGAAGATCAAGGGAAGGTGACTGGAGTTCCAGTCATTGAAGAACATGGTGTTCTTCATGAATCCACAGGAGAGACGATTTCACAAAGTTTGAAATTGCTGTAGGAAAGCGCAATGTAGGAGCTTTGGAGTTGGTGCAGGAGCTCAGAATCTAGAAAATCTGTTGAAATTGCAGTCAGGAGGTCAGATAGTACATGTAGTCTTCTAGTTCAGTAGACTATAAGTTATAAATAATTTATAATGTGTTGTTGACTGGCAAAGTGCCCTGAGTTTTCACCTAGTTGGGTTTCTCCGTGATCAATTATTGTGTTAATTTATTACTTACATAACTACAGTATTTCAACATTGGAAAAATTGAATTACACGATTAACCATTTAGAAAAATAATTGATAGTGACTTGTTACTATTTAGTTGTTAAATATTTTAATTTCGCATTTTCACTTATTTACCCCCTCTAGCGATTGTTAGTGTCGAACTATGTATTTTCAATTGGTATCAGAGCTTTATCTTAATTCCTAACCCTTATTATATTTTAGATGGGCCAGTCGTTGTATGTGCCTCCATTTTTCGACGAAAGCAACTATACTTATTGGAAAATTCGAATGAGAGCATTCCTTAAATATTTGGATGAACTTATTTGAATTAGCGTTCAAACTGAGTGGACTCCACCTTCAACTACTGTTGTTGCTGGTATTGTTACACCCACTGATATTTCACTATGGACTAAAGATAACTTAGTTGAGTGTAACTGGAACAGTAAGGGCATTCATGACTGTGTCTATTTAGGAGTTTAGGAGAGTTTCGATGTGTGAGACTGCTAAAGAAGTTTAAGACATCTTAGAAACCATAGACGAGGGAACTGAAACGATTAAAAGACAGATGTTGACCTTAGGTTTGAAGAAATTAGAATGAAGGACGATGAATCGTTCGACGAATTCTATATGAAGTTGAATAAAATAGTTAATTTGAGTTTTAACTTAAGTGAGAAGATTCCTGAGTCCAAGATTGTTAAAAAAGTTCTTAGATCCCTGTCTGAAAACTCTAGACCCAGAGTTACCGCTATTGAAAAAGTAAGGACCTAGGCGTAGTAGTGCCAATATTGATGTAACTGAATTGTGGTATCAACGACTTAGTCATATGAATCATAAAAGTTTGTCTAAACTCGTCAAGAAGGAACTTGTTAATGACTTACCTAAGTTTGAAAATATTGATACCACTGTATGTGGCCCGTGTTAGCAAGGTAAACAACTTAGAGTACCTCATAAACAAACTCTAAGATCTTCACAAGCAAGCCTTTTGAATTGCCCCATATAGACTTAATGAGACCATTTAGAACCGAAAGTCTTGGTGGTAAACGCTATATCTTGGTTGTGGTTAACGATTTTCTCGATATACATGGATTGCGCCGTTGAGAGATAAAACTGAGGTGTTTGATCTTATCATCTCATTGTACAAAAGACTTAGAAATGAGAAATACTTTACTGTATCAAGAATTTATAGTGATCGTGGAAAAGAGTTTGAAAACTCTAATCTTGATAATACTTGGAGAAGGGAATCCAACATGAGTTCTCCTCGCCGATCACTCCACAACAAAATGGAGTTGTTGAGAGGAAAAATTGTGTACTTTAAGAAATGGCTAGAGTCATGCTTCATGGTAAGGGACTAGCTATGCATTTCTGGGGTGAAGCCATCAATACTGCGTGTCACATAGTAAACATGGTTTATCTTAGACCTAAAACTAATATGAGACCTTTTGAGATTTGGAAAAGTAAACGACCTACTGTCAAGTACTTTTGTGTGTTTGAGAACAAGTGCTACATTCTGAGTAGTAGAAGGAATTTAGGAAGTTTGATTCCAATAGTGACGAGAGAATCTTCCTAGGATATTCCAGAAATAGTTGAGCTTATCTGGTATATAATAATTCTACATGAGCTGTGATGGAATCCATCAATGTAGTGGTGGATGATGCCTATAGTGAGGGGGAGATTGAAGGAAATTCGGCTAATTTGGAACCCTTGAGTGTTGATCCCAACATAGTAACTGAACCTAAAGAACCTTTAGGTCCCAATCCTTCACACACAACTAATGGATTAGATACACCTAATAAGGAGTCCACACCTGATGATAAAACTAAACACCCTAAGGAACCTTCGTCTAGAGTTAAGACGAATCATCATAATGTTAACATTATTGGGGATTCAGAAGATGGGATGAGACTTCGTAAGAGGGTTTTGAACAACCTGACACATGCTAGCTTTGTGTCTCAGATTGAGCCTAAAAAGGTCAAAGGAGGCTCAAGGATATACTCAGGTTGAAGATGTAGACTTTGATGAAACATTTGCCCTGGTAGCTAGACTTGAACCCATTAGAATTCTATTGACTGTTGTCTGAACTTTTCTGAATGGAATACTTTAGGAAGAAGCCTATGTTGAACAACCTAAAGGAATCATTGATCCTAAATATCCACATTATGTCTATAGGTTGAATAGAGCTTTATATAGGCTTTAACAAGCTCCTAGGGTTTGGTATGGTAGGCTCACTGCATATCTCGTGGAACATAGTTTCTCAAGAGGTGGTGCAGATAGAATCCTATTTATAAGATATATTGAGAAAACTATCACCATAGCTCAGATCTATATTGATGACATCATTTTTAGTTCTCATGTTAATTCTCTTGCTCATGATTTCGATGAATGCATGAAGTAAGAATTTGAGATGAGCATGATTGGAGAGTTAAATTACTTTTTTGGTCTCTAGGTCAAACAAACGAATGATGAATTATTCATATCTCAATCGAAATATGCAAAAAATATTGTCAAACGTTTTGGCCTAGACAGTAAGAAACACAATATAACCCCTATGAGAACCAGTGTCAAGTTAGATCATGATCCTGCAGGTAAGAGTGTTGATCAGACACTGTACAAGAGTATGATAGCTAGTTTACTTTATCTCACTGCTAGTACATGTGACATAACTTTTAGTGTAAGGGTTTGTGTGTGCTTTCAGGTTGATCCTAAGGAATCTTACCTTAGCGCCGTGCGACGTATCATTAAGTATGTAAATGGAATTGTAAATTATGGGATCCTATACTCTTGGGACTCAAATCTTGATCTTGCCGGCTATTCCGATGTCGATTGGGTCGGAAATGATGATGATAGAAAAAGTACTTTTGGAGGCTGTTTTTATGTTGAAGCTAATCTTGTTGATTGGATGAGTAAGAAACAAAACTTTATCTCATTATCCACAGCAGATGCTGAGTATGTAGCTGTAGAAAGTTGATGCACTCAACTGTTTTGGATGAAGCAGATGTTGAATGATTATGAAATTGAACATTATAGATGACTGTGTTTTGTGATAACACTAGTGCTATTAATATTTTCAAAAATCCCGTTCAACTCTCTCGAACCAAACATAATGATATACGACATCATTTTATTCGAGAACTTGTGAAAACTTATGTTGTTATTCTTGAGCATATCTCCACAGAGAACCAGTTAGCCGACTTATTTACCAAGTCATTAGATGGTCTGCGATTTGAATATCTTAGGATGGCTATTGGTGTTTATGTGCCTCATTGATTAGGTATTTTTGGTGCATGCTTGTACTTTCCTACTACATGATATTAATTTATGCATGCATCATATATGTTTTGCTTGTCTTCTACGAGAACACTTATGCATTTTTTGTTATTATTATTTACCTTTCTTTTTATTTTTTGTGTGTGTGACTTTTTTTTTGGTTGCTTATTGTATTCATGCATTCATTTGAAAAAAATGGAACATTGAGAAAAAAAAAATTCGAGACATTTTTTACAGCTTAACATACATTGAACTTGATTTTATTGGTTATGATCAAGCATGAGTTTATTTGATGAGCTGTAACATAATTTTCATTCTGGCTTAGGTTGTGTATGAAGTACTTAGTATACGCCTCTTCATATACCATTTGCAGTGCACACACTATGACCTTGTTGGTGGGATTATACTGCATGTGTGAGATTTGGGATGACAGTCACATTAGTAGGGTGACTTTGAACATGAATTGACCTTATTTATTAGACATAAGCTCAAGATTATCTTGATACAAAAAAAATTATATAAAATCAAAGAAAATGCACAATATCTTATTCTCCTCTTCGAAACATATTTGATTTGAGCGATTAAGCCTGTGGGGTTTTTCATAACATGATGCCTAGTTCAACTGACTTGGGTTAACCGACTTAAAGCTTGCTACATGAATCATTTTAGTCGCTTAATGGAAAGGAGCTTGCACTTAAGATTTTAAAAAAATATTATGAGCTTCAAAGTTGTGAAAAATATATGCTCAAAGTTAGGATGAGAAAAGAAATTATCTACACACAATGAGCTTTAATATATAGGTTCTAATGTGCCTTACTTGGTTTGACTTTCATAAATAGACGAATATTCTTACTGGCAGTGATGTTATGTAAGTCATTTCTCAAAAATTTAAGTTCAGAGTCCTATTACCAGATGATTAGTGAAACTTTACACATATGGATTACTTATAAATTTACTCCATTATTAACTTGAGTCAGATGTGTGGGAAGGTTTATTGATTATTGCTTAATCTTATGTCTGCTAACACCTGTATTATTGGGTTATTGTGTATTATTTCTTGGTCCCTTGTCATTTTGTGACAAAAAACGAGAGTAGAAATAGAAAAAGAACCTTATTGCGAAAAAGAAAAGACACTTCATTGCATATTGCATTAACATGATGTTTTGATTTAACATGACAAAATTCTTGACTCAAAAGGCATTAATTGATATACTTACAGTGTTGCTAGATTAAGTTTTGATATTTTGTAGTATCAATGTTTCATTTTGGTTTATTGGATTGTATTAATATTATGTCTTAATTTAGCATATGTTATGAAATTGAAAAAAATGCATTATGAATTATAAAATGCCTAAGTCACTTTTACAATGTGAACAACTTGAATTGTTTTTATACTTAATACTGTTTCATATACATTTTATATTGGGTATTTGAGTTGTCTATTTCAGGAAACAGGTATTGAAAAATGAAATGCAGAATTCGTTCAAGACAATTATTAGTTGTGTCAATTGTTTTGAGTCTGTAATTTTATTTTACTATTACCTTGATTTAGATTGTCGTTTTATCACAGAATGTCAAAGAAAGAGTTTGTTAGGTATTTAATGTAATTGAAAAATCTGTGAACAAAAAAAGACTAAAGTTGATATGTTGTAAAAAGTCTAAGAATAGTGTGCAATTAGTGAAAGTTGTGATATTTTAGGTCTAAGGTTCGAGAATGTGAAAGAAGGAAAAATGACTTGAAATTTCGCTAGACTATCACCAAGGCTTGGCTCGACCGTCAGAAAAAGAAACTTCATTACCCGCCCGTCTGGCGCCTCACTTTCA
>CAIGRL010089532.1:0-11566 GCA_903798325.1 Fraxinus xanthoxyloides
TTTTTTATTTTTTTTTTTTAAGTTCACGTGGCAGTGTTTGGGAATTTCAATTTGTCTTCTAGTTTCAGCTCTCTTAACTCTAGGGGAACCCTCCCAGAAAAATAACGTCAAATTGCATAACGGACACATAGTCCGTTATACATATAAGGGATAGCAATGTTGGTCCCTAATCAATTGATATAGCAAGTTGACCCTTAATGTGAGAGAGAGTGCAAAGTCATCCGTAATATATTAAAATTCGTGCACCACAAGTCCTCCTAAATGATTATCCAACCAAATTTGTTAAAATGATAAATTATTGACTAAAAGAAATCTTTAAACGATATCAAAAACTAATTTTTGTTCTCGGGCTAGCTTGCATGAGCCTGTCCTACAAGTATGTTCATGAAAATCATGAGCCTACTCGCTCAAGTCGCTGCCTCTCGTTAGTCCTATACATATAAAATTAATATTAAGTATTAATTGAATCACTCATTCATTTTATAAGAAATCAGAAAATGCATGCTAATTAATTGGACAATGAATCAGTGATGTTCGATGTTACCTATGCTACATAGAATTATTGAAAAGAAAAATAGCAAAACTTAACACGAAAGTACTGTACTACATATACATAACAATTCACATAATGATTTACCAATAGATGACTGGACGAGATTTAATTGGATCAAAATCTCATCAATCAAATAATTTCTCCACTTATATTTTGATACTTCATCATTATGTAAAATATTATTTAAATAATTATGCGTAAGAAGCATTTTCCAGCACGAAATATGATGCACATTCTTAATTAGGATTAATGTTCACTTATTTTACAATGTTGAGCACTAACTTGCTCTCTTTCGTAGTTAGAGACCAACAGAGCAATTTGTTCTATACACAAACCTCTGAACATGTAAACTGTATTCNCACATAATGATTTACCAATAGATGACTGGACGAGATTTAATTGGATCAAAATCTCATCAATCAAATAATTTCTCCACTTATATTTTGATACTTCATCATTATGTAAAATATTATTTAAATAATTATGCGTAAGAAGCATTTTCCAGCACGAAATATGATGCACATTCTTAATTAGGATTAATGTTCACTTATTTTACAATGTTGAGCACTAACTTGCTCTCTTTCGTAGTTAGAGACCAACAGAGCAATTTGTTCTATACACAAACCTCTGAACATGTAAACTGTATTCCAATTCGGCGGCCCCGTTAAACAATTCACTCTCCTTCTCTGCTACTTCCTCAATTTCACGCGTTTAATCTGCGTTTTATTTAATTAGTTTGATTTGATTTTCATTTACTCTTGATTGCATATACAACTTGTTTCCAAGTAGATCTTCATCTTTTTTTTTTTCTTCTGTTAATTCGTCTTTATTTTTGGTTTCTAGGTTTTAATTATTAAAGCTTCGAGGTTTTTTGTTTAATTTTGATCTGATGAACAATGAATTATAGATACACATATTTGTACATATTAACTAACAAGGGCTGAAAAATTGGCTTCTATTTGATGATTGGATGGCGGAGACTCGGCGCTACGCACTCAATGCTCAATTAGGTAATATTTCTTTTAATCCTCTCTTTTTAAGCTGTTAATTTCTATTTCTTGTCAATGTTAAATTATTATTATTTTTTATTTTACTGTAATGAAACTTGAAGATCCTTTTAATCATTTTGGAAATGTTGGTACCTGCCCTGTTGTATGAAATTTGAGCCCTTGGACTGTATGCATGATTTGAAGTAATAATTATCTAAACTAAATGGAATTGGGTCAAAACCGTGCATTTATTTTCTACTGAATTGTAATTAAGTGCAGAAATAATGAGCATAAAATAAAAAGAAGAAATAATTTTGAAAATATGAATCAACATTTTCATGTATCTTGGTTTTGTTTTGTCATGTTTGATTTTATTGTTAGGAAAACCGACGGTTTTCTAAATTATTTAGGAGGTTAGGAAAACCAACGGTTTTTCTATTTAACGGCACTCCTAAATATTTAGGAGGTTAAGAAAACCAATGGTTTTTCTATTTTATGGCAACATATTATTCCTAAAACAATTATATTACGAATTTTTCAAGCGTGCATCTGTATAGTCTATTTACCCTTAGACTTCTCTTTAAACAATCTGGTTCATCTTATATATTAATAACGGAACCATCGCGCGACTTTTATCACAATACAATCGTTATTAAACCATGATGATCACCATACTAACACACTTAATGACATAGATCAAATATGAATGAGTAGCATAGAAATTTCATGAAATGTGATCTCAGACATGCATATTTCCAACTGGTCCTTCTTTATTCTTTAGTGATATCATTCCAAAATCCTTAATGCTACGCGAACATTGCACATAGAAAACACAAGCAAACTCAGAAACAGAATCATGAACCATCAATTTTATTCTACAGAAAATCATACAATCCAATGTCTAGAGCAAACACATAGTACATAAAAAAATGACTCCCACTAGACCAAGGCATCCTTAATCCCTGGGTTAATAGGTCCGCTAGCATGGAATCTGTACCTATATGTTCAATGGAAATCTGTCTATTCTGAACTCTCTCTTTAACAACTAGAAACTTGATGTCGATAAACTTCGACTTCGTCGAGCTCATGTTATTGTTGGAGTAAAGCACTGCCGAGTTATTGTCACAGTAAATCTTTAATGGCTCGTCAATGCCATTTACCACTCGTAGCCCAGTGACAAAGTTCCGTAGCCATATCTCATGGTTGGATGCCTTATAACAAGCATTGAACTTCGCAACTATGGTTGAAGAAGCTCTGAGAGTTTGCTTAGCAGACTTCCATGAGATAGCTCCTCCATCCAACATAAAGATGTAGTCTCATGTGGAGCATCTACTATCTGGCATCCCGCAAAATTGGAGTCAAAGAACCCGATGACTTTTAAATTGTCTGATCTCCGATAAGTGAGCATGTAATCTTTTGTTCTCTTCAAATAATGCATCAAGCGTTTGGCTGCCTTCCAATGCCGCATGTTTGGATCTCTCAAATATCTGTCCAAAACTCCCATTATAAATGCTATATCGAGATGAGTACAAACTAGAGCGTACATTAGACTCCCTACTACTGACGCATATGGAGTTTTCTGCATCTCTTTTCTTTCAAGATTAATATTGGGGCACTGTTTGAGGCTAAACTTGGCTTCTTTAGCGATGGGCGTGTCTCCTGGTTTACGGTCTTCTATGTTGAATTTACTGAAAACCTTATCGATATAGCTCTTTTGTGACAATTCAAAGATACCTCGAGAACGATTTCTCAGTATCCGAATACCTAATACAAAAGAAATGTCCCCAAGATCTTTCATCTCGAATTTCTTCATCTGAAATTTCTTAGTTTCGTGCAGTAAGCACTAGCGAGCAGAATATCATCGACATATAATATGTATACAGCCGTCAACAACATTCGCCTAAAAGCAGTATGATGTGATGACTTGATGAACTTGTGATACCATTGACAGGAAGCCTGTTTGAGACCATAGATGGATTTCTTCTACTTGCAGACTATAGACTTTGGATCTCCCAATACAAAGTTTTCTGGTTGTACCATGCAAATTGTCTCATTAATGTCTCTATTAAGACGCAGTCTTGACTTCCATCTGATGTAGCTCCAGATCAAAATGAACACCAGTGTCATTATTGTTCTAAAAAAGTCTTTCGAATATACCGGAGAGAGTCTCTTTGTAATCTATGTCTTCCTTTTGAGCAAAGTCTTTGGCGACTAGACGAACCTTATATCTCTCGATATTGCCCTTTGAATCCCTCCTAGTTTTAAATATCAATCTACAACTAATGGGCTTCACACCTTTAGGCAACTCAACGAGATCCCAAACGTCATTGTCTTCCATAGACTTCATCTCATCCTTCATGGCATCAATCCATTTCCGATAGTTAGAAATGCGCATGGCTTGATGGAAGGTGATCGGGTCATCCTTCGTTAAACCAACGCTATTGGAGAAAGACAATATAATCATCTTGAATTGCATTTCTTCTCTCCCTAGTGGATCTCCTCAATGACACTTCTTGAGGTTGTTGAGTTTGTTTTATAGATGGTGCTTGAAGAAGAATCTCATTATTGTCTTGGTCTTGAAAAATGTCAGGGATAGGAGCTTGAACATTGTCACCTAGTTTTGGAATTGTGTCTTCAACAACAATAGGTATAGAGACCTGTCGCCGTTAATAACAGATTCTTCTTCAAAGACAAAATTTCTTAGGTTTTCTTTCCCCAAACTCAATATCCTCAGGTAATCTCTCATTTTCCGGTTCAAAGAAAGATCTTGATGTGGGATTGTAAAACTTATATCCCTAAGAGCGCCTTGAGTCCAGTTTTCTTTCATGTGGCCTATAAGGCCGTGCCTTAGCTGGATAACCCCAAATGTGCAAGTGTCTAATGCTAGTCTTGCCTGTCCAAAACTCATAGGGGGTTTTGACAACTGCTTTGCTCGGTACCCTGTTAAGGATGTACACTGCGGTCTTCAAATCTTCTCCCTAAAGTGACTCTGGCCAAGAGGAATGGCTAATCATGCTCCTTACCATATCCTTAAAAGTTTGGTTTCGTCGCTTTACAATACCATTCATGCTGGGTTTGCCCGGCATGGTATATTGCGGAACTATTCCACACATTGAGGAAAATAGCAAAGGGTCCTGGACGTTGTACTCTCGATCCATCATACCTTCCGTGGTGTTCACCACCACGGTTAGATCTCACAGCCTTTATTTTCTTTCCAAGTTGAAGTTCAATTTCAGCTTTGAAAGACTTGAAAACGTCCAGGGATTGTGACTTCTCGTGTATCAAATATAGGTAACCGAATCTACAGTAATCATCTATGAATGTAATGAAATACTGTTGTCCATTCCAAAAAAAGGTAGGGAATGGACCCGCAAATATCAGTATGTATTAGTTCTAAGACATCTGTAGCTCTCTTGGCACCTAATTTTCTAATATTTGTTCGTTTCCCTTGATACACTCAACACAAACTTGGAAGTTTGTTAAATCTAGGGGATCAAGAATTCCATCTAACACAAGCCTCTGAATTCTCTGCTTAGAGACATGACTTAAGCGCACGTGCCATAAGGTGGCTGAATTCTCACTTAATTTTTGCTTTGTACAACGTGAACTGGTTTGCAGTATTTCAATACAGGAACTAACAACATCAAGTATATATAGATTATCAATCAATTAACAGAAACCAACAAAATTTGAATTTTGATAGAGACTAACTTTATTATTTCCAAATGAATGAAAAAAAAATCCTGATATGTCCAAACTAGAAATAGAAATTAAATTTCGTTTAAAGGACGGTGCAACAAAAGTCTCAAACAAATCCAAGTAGAACCCAATTTTTAATTGTAATCTGAAAGTCTCTATAGCCTCCACTGCAACTTTATTATCAATGCCCACAAAGATGAATCTTTCAGTATCACTTGGCGGTCGGCTCCACGGCAACCCTGCATAGACATACTAGAACAAGCTAAAGTTAGAAGCATACCCTTCTTTACACGACATGCAACGTACTTGGAACACTCCTTCATGTGTCCCGCCTTCTTGCAGAAGTAGCTAGAAAATTCATTATCCTGCTTTTTTTTCCTTCTGCTTAGAAGGTCCTTCCACAGTATCCTTAGCTCTTTTCCTTTTCTTGTTCTGAGAGGTTGACGCCAAGTGAACACTCTCAGTCTTATCACGATGTTGCCTCTCTTCTTATACACAGTGAAATATAAGCTTATTGAGGGACCATTTGTCCTTTTGAGTGTTATAACTCACTTTGAATTGCCTAAAGTGTGCAGGAAGTGATATCAAAACCAAGTGCACGAGCAAGTTCTCTGATAGCTCCAACGTAAGCGACTTGAGTTTCGATGCGAGATGAGACATCTCCATGATGTATTCCCTTATGTTCTCTTTGCCCTTATACTTCATCACGATGAGTTTAGTCAAAAGGTTACTCGCCTCCGATTTTTCATTCTTAGCAAAATATTGCTCAATTTCCTCAAGGAACTTTTTGGCGCCCTCGCTCTCAGTAATAGAGCCCCAAAACGCTTCCAGAATGGAACGTTTCATGATTATCAAGCACATTCGGTTAGAGTAATTCCACCTCTCAATGTTAACCTCATTGGGGTTTTTCGGAGTAGAAGTGGGTCAATCTGAACGAAATGCAAGATCTAAATCCATACAACCGAGGACAATCTCCACGGTTTCTTTCCAAACCTTAAAGTTAGTCCCACTCAGCATCGGGATGTTATTGATTTGGGCAGAAACATTCGTAGCAGTAGCAACAGAAATTGGATAGAGAACAAAATAATAAATAAATAAATAAATAAGACATGCACAAATAATCCAAATTGAAGATCCATCTCAAGATACCTAGCACAACATTGATTCCTAGTCTTTGGACATAGAGATTAATTTTAAGTGATACTCTCAATACAATGATCAAATACTGACAATTAGTTTTGTCAAACAATAGCCTTTCTTTGGACCGACTGTTGTTCACATGAAAAGTCTTTATAATTGTCACACATTTATTATCATAGGTGCGTTGTTATTTGGCCAAACTATGTCTTGTATTACCAATGTCTTCATTGCTGATATTTTTTTATTTTTCATTTCATGTAATCTGCTATACTCATGTTGCTCACATAACTGTATCGCTGTTACTCAGATCATTGCTCTAATATAACTTAAAACAATATATTCGACATTGAGAAGTTGAGAGTGAAAGTATAGGGTGTTGCTTCATGATGAGGAGTCAGATAAGCATGGATCAAGATTTATAGAGACTTTATGTTGAATTTATCATTAAGGAGATATGGGAACATGGAATATGATTTCATGATAATAGGAGAAAGTTGAATTCATTGACCAAAAATCTGAATTCTCCAAGTATTCTTTTATTGAAAATACCAAATGGTGAAGTTTTTGTTCTGGAAGGGGTTAATGATTTGACTTTAAAATGAGTAATTTAAACTGTTGCCTAAACTAAGACGTGATGCCTTCTATGCCCTATATTTTCTTTTGAAATTCACACATGAACTGATCGCTTGTTTTATTCTATTTTTCCTCTTCCTTTCACAAGAGAAAGCCTTCTGAACTCGTATCTCTGGATTGATTAACTGAGTCTGTTGTTTAATGCAGATATTGGGCAGATTCTTTTGGAAGCACAACACCGCTGGCTTCGTCCTACTGAGATTTGTGAAATTCTTAGTAATTATAAAAAATTCCACATTACTCCGGAGCCTCCTAATAGACCTGCAAGTATGACTCTTGTGTCGTTTTTAACATAATATCAGTATCAGTTTGTGCTCTGAAAAACACCTGGCTCTATCTTTGTTCCCTCAATTCTACTCTGTTGAGTTAATTTCTGCAAGATTTAGACCTTTTTTTTGACTGGTTTCTATAGTAAGATAATTTTGTTTCTTTGGTATAAGTTGATAAAGTATTGCTTATTCATCTTTCAAGGGACATATGTAACTTGTGCTTCCTATTTTGTAATGTGATGTTCTGATCTGCACTGAGATTATATCATCAATCTATTGCGATTTGTATTTCACAAAATTCATTTTTTTTGGGGTGTCCTATGAGCCTATGCATTTTTCCTAGAAGGTTTTATTCAACATCTGCTCATTTTGTAGGTTACTCCATTCGGTGGTCCTCTTTCATTGCCATATTTCACCTTCAAGTTATGTAGGCTAGAAAAAATTATGATAATTTTCTTATGTACTTTTAGGTGGTTCCCTTTTTCTTTTTGACCGGAAGGTGCTGAGATACTTCCGCAAAGATGGTCATAATTGGAGGAAGAAGAAAGATGGAAAGACAGTGAAGGAGGCTCATGAAAGGCTCAAGGTAAGTGCCGGGTGATATTGCTCTGCTTTATGGACTTTAATTTTTCTGGTAGGAATCTAAAAAATTGCACCGGCAGTTTATTATGTTAGTGCTTCAAAACTTATGTATCTAGAGCTCTATATTATTTTTTTTTCAGGCTGGAAGCGTTGATGTATTGCATTGCTACTATGCCCATGGAGAAGATAATGAAAATTTCCAAAGGCGTAGCTACTGGATGCTTGAAGAGTAAGATCTAAAGTTTTGTCTGCTTTTATTGAACTTTTTTCCTATGCAAAAGATTATGACCTTCAATTTTGAAAGGATAGGAGGTGATATTTTTTTCTAAGAAAGATAATAATTATTCAAGTTTCCGTTGCATTTTACAATTTACATGCTTGCAGCTTTTCATTTTTTAATCCTTTTCATTCATGAGGATTACAGAATTTCCCTGCTGTGTGCCACAAAATAATTAAAACCTTACTTGTCCAACTATTATAAGTTGTTAGGTTCATTTGGAAACGATTTGCTTCTATAAATTGTGAAATTATTGTTTTTCTTGTTGAAAGATTCTCCAAATAAGGATGTGCAGTATTCTTTTCTAAATTTTGTACGTGTTGGTCATGTACGTGCATTTGCACATCTACACTGGTTAAGGATGTGCAGTATTCTTTTAATGAGGTACTAAAATATCTTAGTCTATCATACATTCACATTTTAAATGCCACAAATGACCTTATATGAATTGTATATCACAATACTTGGGCTTCAAGGTTTCACAACTTCTACTCATTTTTCTTCTTATTGTTGTGCTTTTCCCTTGGAGGATTTCTGATTCTATTTATATGGCTGATTTCTGCCCAGGGATCTATCTCACATAGTTCTTGTACACTACCGGGACGTAAAGGTAATGATCCAATCCTGTCATTCTGTTTTATCAAGTTGACTTGCATATAATTGAAGAGTTTTCAGCAAGTCCAATAATAAAAAAGTTGGTCGTCTTCTGCAAATTTGACTAAAACTGCAGGAGATTTGATATATCCTCAACAATTTGAAGGTTTAAAGCAGAATTTAAATTATGAAATAAAATCTCATATCCGAAGTAACTTCTATGAATTCAAGGACTATCTGTAGACTCTCTTCTTTAAATCATAGTTATTGTTAGTTTCTATGTTATTATGCTACTCATGCCATTACCCCTGTTGACACAAAAATTAAAAATTAAAAATTAAAACAAAAATCCTGACATGACATGGTCTGCCTCTTCAATCCTTTGGAAAAAGACACGACTCCTCGACTCCCACCAATTTGCTAGCATTAGGCTACCACTACAATATTCTAATAATTACATAACTAATCTAAAAATAGTGGTGACCATTGCCCATATCCAAATTCCTATCTAGGTCTTCATCATTTATATCTTTCCATGGTTCCTTAGTATGTTTATAGAGCTGTCATATTTCAAAAATCTATGTAATGTTATTTTGCAGGGAAACAGAACAAATCTCAGTCGCAATAGGGAGGCTGAGGTTATTCATGGTAGCCAAGAAACTGAAGAAGATATACACAGTTCTGAGGTGGATAGCTCTGTATCTTCAAAATTTTACCGATATGATTATCGAGGAACATCACAAGTTACAGATACTACTAGCCTGAACAATGGTCAGGCTTCAGAGTACGAAGATGCTGAATCAGGTTTAGTTTTGTATGTTTGTTGTGTTTTAAGCACAAATTAATTACAATTTGTGAATCTATAATGAAGATTTCACATTTTCTGTTTTCTATATATAGAAAAGTTACTATCAGAAATAATTTTATCATTAGTCATCACATTAATGTTTGCAAATGCAGCATACAGCCACCAAGCAAGTCCAGGATTCCAGTCTTTGCATGAGTTACAGTCCCCTGTGTTACAGAATTTGGGAGATAGTTCTGTTCCTTATTATCCAGTCCCTACACCAAGTAATGTGTTGTGGTCATTTATTTTGTTCTTTATCATACCATTTCGCCATAGTTCGAAATTGATTGTTTTAACTTTGTGGTCAATTGGACAGTATAAGCCATATTGGATATAATTTTTCACATTTTAATTTGAAAAAGTTTTCAGATATTAGTATCTGATGTGGATTTATTACTATATTAGTACGTTCCTCAAAAAATTAAAAATGTTAATAAGAAGATATGCTCATATAGCTATTTTATCAGAAAAACATAAGTTCAACAAAGTATGAATGGCAGAGTACATTTTTTCTTCTTTCATGTTCATTTGTATCGGTAATAATCCAGTACCTTTGCAGATAATTATCAAGGACAACTTACAGCTAGTGCTGTTATGAGTTTTGAATCAGTCACAGGAGAGAGAGTTACAACCCCCATGGATAATGGTTTGGCACATGAGATTCACCAAGACCTCGATTTCCCATCTTGGGAAAATGTCAAGGAAAGCAGTACCTCAGGCTATCAGTCTCTTAATGTTCAGCCATCCATTTCTTCGTCCCAACCTAGTATGATGAGTATGATGCTGGGCCAAGAAAATGAACTCCTGGGGCAAGTTTTTGATGGTGCTTTTGGTAAAAAGCAGGACTTTGGAAGCAATCTGGACGGCTTTGAAGAGTGGCAGGTATGGTACCAATGAAATATTATATATGTGCTTACTCTCTACTATAATAGGAGTCTTCAACGGTCGAACATGCCCTCATAGGGCATGTTTGGATTTGTTCAAAAACAATAAAGTTACTTTGGAATAATTTTTTTCTCAGTACATGTTTTGATAACTTACCTCAGTTCTTACTTTTGAAGGAAAAAGTTACTTTTTTGAAAGTAATTTTACATTAACAGTAACTTGCTTATCTACTTATTGGAGATTTTTTAAGCTTAGCCAAAAATCTATATATAGTGAGTGAGCCATGTAAGTTAGCAGACTATACGCATCAGCCCTTTACCAGATCTCGTGCGACGTGGTATAAGTAGGTAATAGGTGACCTGAGGCTGAGGAAGATCTTGCGACTGTATAGGTTCATGGGATGGGGTGGGATGGCTAATGCTGTAGCTAGAAGTAGGTTTGGATAGGTTAACTTTCTCTGTGATAATTTTATAATATGGTAGGTTCATTTGTTCATCGGCAATCATTCTTAAAAGAAGTTGGTTTTGTTGTTTAACAACTGAATACCATTTGCATGAAGCAATACTAAGGAATTACTTCAGGGACTAGAAGTTATTAATTTTATAGCGTTCTTTAAGTTCAACAATATAGCGTCATCTGGGTGAAAGTTTTGAATTTATGTCAGGTATTGCAAAAAAAAATCTTGGTACTCTCATTTATGGCCAAAATTTTCAAGACTTTTTGAAACATTTTAGTTTTAAATTTAGTAAGAGAACTGCTAAATTGTTTTGGAACTATAAACTTTTAAATATAATTAATTTAGGGAGCTTCCTTGTATAACAATCAATCGCAGTGAAACCCATATTATATAAACTCATTTTCATCTCTAGATGATGAGATAGAGTTGCTATTTAATAGCCATTATTATTTTAGCTATGCAAAAGTTTTTAATGGACTTTCTGTGCCTTTATGAAAAATTTCAAAAAAGCTTCGACCCTATTCTCTTTACTGTTTTCAAGCCGTTTTCTGTTTTCGATTTTCCAAAACAGTGAAAACGCGTTCTCTTTCCTATTTTCGAAAACGCGTTTTTGAAAACAAGTTAAAACTTACAAAGGAAAC
>CAIGRL010089553.1:0-10597 GCA_903798325.1 Fraxinus xanthoxyloides
ATCAACTGCAGAATCAAAAGACCCGTCTTCGTTTAAGTTGGCTTGGAAAAGATGTAATCTTTCTTTAGATCCTTCGAGTTCCATCAAGTGTGCAATCTTACTTGGATCACCTATATCAAATGAAGTCTTTACATCATCAAAACTGGAAATATCCTGTAAAATATAAATACTGAGAACAATTGAAATCCTTGTGTATATAGATGACTTCTCACCTAGCTTTGTTTATATTACTTCAACTCCTTAAAAGATTTACAGCATCTTTAACTCAAAGATCTAAAATTCCATTTCGTTGTTGAAAGGTGGGATAAATGAGGAAGGGTGATTGAATTGCTGCAAAAACAAAATACAAAAACCATGCGAAAATGGAGAAAGAAGTGCAGCTGGAAGTTTGGGTTTTGGAAAAACACAAGAAAATAATAAACTTAAACCTGACCAACCAACCATTGTCCTAAAATCTTAATAATCGCCAAAATTGGGAAAACTAACAAGATCAGAGTCCCACTAACCAGCAAAACAGGAGAAATTAAGTTGTCGCAATTGCTTTAATAAATAGAAGATAGTAAATTGAGGTTGGTTCTATCACTCTTGGCATTGTTCTGCATCAATTCACTCCGCTTGAAAACTCGTCTACCTCGCCTAGTCAGCCGAAATTAACGTCTACATCAATCGTCCATTACTTTTAATGTAAACTTTAATTAGATTTGTAATCAAATCAAAGACTTGATTGCATCAAATTGAAGATGACTCCACAAAGTTGGATGACTCGCAGTGGTATAGGACCTCCCAAAATGCCCGTCTTTAGAAAATCCAGACTTCCATGTGCGACTTTATGTGGACATGCAAAACATAATTTATTGAACTGAGTTATACACTGCATCGAAGTGGCATTTTTTGGGATATTTTTTCAGTAGGTCTTATTTGGTCAGTCAAGTCAATTCATCTCTGAATCTTTCCCCAAGCTTAGCCGTAATTCACTAATCATCCCTTTGAATATTTTTGGCTCAAAATAAAGACCAAACTATTTGTATCAATCAGGTGATCAAGAAAGTAGGTCAATAAAACAAAGCACGCTACCTATATTTGTCGGTATGAGTGTGTGCGCGTGTTTGAGAGACCAGAGAGAGATAAAGAAGTTACTGACTGAGGTCACGAACGGTGGCATTAACAGTGTAATGGCGCTGAAGCAAAAGCTTGACGAGCCACGATGCGACATAGCCGGAGGCTCCTGTCACGCACACCACCTTACCCTCACCACTCATCTTCTCTCTATTTCCTTCGTCTTCTTGAGACGAACAAAGATGGACGGCTCGTTTGATTATATGGATTAGACTATTTGTACGGATCAAACTGCTTGCACTTTCCGATTGAAAAAAGTGATGTTAGGTCAACGAACATGTCAAAATCTTTCATGATTATAACGAGATTAAACTATTGACTTTTATTCGACGGATGAAATTCAATAACGACTATATTTTTAATTTTAATTAATCACCCTTAAACATGATCTATACATTTATTAAACAACTTGTGCATTTTTTCTTATTGAAAAATGTGTTGTCAAGTGAACGTGTCAAAATTTTACATGATTATAAATCAAAGTGGGTGTACCATGATCCTAATTATATTATATTATTGGAGTTATCAATACAAAGACAGAGTCTTAGGTCCCACCTTGATTAAGAGTTGATCTGTAGATTATAAAAGTGAGTTTTGTAGATTCAAAGTTATTTGGGGGTGTGTTACAATCATACTATTTTTAAAGAATGTATTATGAAATAAATTAATGGAGAATATATATTGAAATAGAATAAAAAGTTATTGATATGATGAAAAATATTATTTTATTAAAAAATATGTGGTTGAAAATTAGTAAAATAATGAGAATAAAAATTTTAATGTGTATCAAACGGGAGTTTGATTAGTGATGGCAAAAAAACTCGTCCCGCCCGACAAGTTGGGAAGACGGGGCGAGGATTGCTACCCTGCCTTGGATCATGGGGTATTCATGCCCCAAACCCACTTCGTGAAGAATAAAAAAAATTAACGACAAATTTAAAAAATATTAGTTAACTGAAATTTTTTGAAAAAATAAATAAATAAACGAGGCAGAGAACGGTGCAAGCTCGCACCTCGCCCCATTTTTAGGCGGGGGCGGGGCGGGACAGGATAGGGGAGTGGCCTCGTCCCATCTCTAGACTTAATCATTATCCCTTTTTTTAGTCAATTTTAAAATTGAGTTTTGGTCGAAATAGTCGCGTCATTGAGACCAAAATAAAGTAAAGATATGGAGTGACAGAATTAGAACTAGAAGTTCTTTTTTGAGTAGATTTATGATGAACTCCACTTGTAAGAAACTAATTTCGACCACAATCTTTAATTCTAAAATTGACAAAATGAAGAGAATAAGAGAGGATAGAACGTAGTATTGAAAAACAAAAAAGAAGAATAAGTAAGAAATGGAACACAAAAAGATTTATTAGTATTCGACCTTATTTATTACAAGGAAAATTTAAGTTGTACTCATTTTTGGAACTCTTATTACAGAACAATACAAGACAATCAAATGGGCACTATTGTAATTTTAGAAGCTGGGAAAGTTGTTCTCCATGAGATTTTCAACAGTGTCCTTAAGGCTGACCTCAAGAGGAGGGAAATTGAGGCCCAAACTCTTTGCCCTCTCTTTGGATATTTGGTAAGGACGGGTGGCAGCCTGATTATTAGTAGTATTGCAATAACATGGAATGTTAAAAAGATAAAACAATTATTGAACAACGAAGTATTTTGCATGCATTTCTTCTTTTAGTCAGGTTCGATCGTGTTATGTCAGTATAGGATGCCATACATGCCGATAAAATATAACTTCTTTCAAATTGCTCTGTTTACTAGCTAAGAAATCTACTCTCTCTCTCTCTCTCTCTCTCTCTCTCTCTGCATGAAGTCCTGACTTATTGATAAGTGCATTTTACACACTTATTTTGGCCCACAAACATTGATAATTGTTCATAAATATGCAATATATAGCTTAATTCTTTGGAATTTGTATTTTGTAGTACAATAATAATGAATATGACGGAAACTTGGAGAAAAATGGGAAAGGACAAACGAAAGTAAATCAAAGTTCAGGGACTTATGTGCAAATAACCGAAAGACGACACGAAGGAGAGATCTAAGGTGTGAAGATGACAAGATTAAATTGATCATAGAAATGATTGAAGGAAGAAGGCGTGGGAAATGAGGTCGAGGTTGGAGTGACGAAGATTGAGGACTAAACCACAAGAGTTTGTAAAATAACATTACTATGCGGTCGCATAGCTTACAAAGCTATGCAGTCGCATAGAAACTTTCAGCAAGATAAAAATGGTTTTCAGTTTCTTCACCTCTATGCGATCGCAAAGTACAAAAGGTTGACGAATTTTCTGATTTCCTTGTATGATTGAAACACTTATGGAAACAATATTATGGTCGTGTACTTAAACCCTAGAGTCGTCCAGAACGTAGAGATGGAAATTTTGAAGGTTTTCATAGAGGAAAAGAGGCACGAACAAGGAAAACAACACCACGACGTGAAGATTTAATTCAAGAATCAAGTTGTTGATGTCGTCTTCACTGATATTTTTGATTTCTTTTGTTCCACCGTGCTGGATTAATTATGTACTAGGGTTAGATGAACTATGTAATGTGCTTTTTAATTCGTAGTTTTACATTCTTGACGATCAAAAACACGTGTTTGGATATTTGAATGATTCATATGAGCTTTTTTTCTCCATAATTATAGTATGCGTAATTGTATGAGTTCGATGGCTTGTTCCATGCATTTGAAAGAAGGGGAATAGTTTCGACGTGAAAAAAATCATCATAGCGTCCGATAGGGGATAGAAATATATCGCTATTCTCTATGTAAATCGTTAATTATTCACAAAAACTCATACATTTTTGTATGTTCGCATCCATCATAGAAATATAGTCGGAGCATATATTGAAATATGTTTAACTTTACTCGAGAGAGACTGTTATATAAGTTATGAGTATTGATTCTTCAATATTCAAATCGTGTGTCAAGGTGTAGAATTAAGTCTAGAATATAATATTACATAGGGATTCGTAATCTTAGTATATTCGTCATACATTCGAAAGTCTCAACATACATTCAACGTCATTTGCTTTTAATTTAGTTAAATCATTTTTCTCATATACTTAGCTTTGTTTTAATATAATTTCATCACAACAAAGTTTCAATTTATTCTAATTCGGTTAATGTCAAGGTAATAGAAATTGAACTAATCCATCTTCGTGAGACGATACTCGAACTCAAAAAGTCAACTTTATTACTTGTAACGAGCTGTACACTTGCGATAATTTTAATTAGATTATTTTCATGAACAAGTTTTTAGCGTCGTTGTCGGAGATTGAATTTAGTTTAATTCTATTTATTTTGACACTAATTCGAACATTATTTTTATTTTTTTTATTATTTGTGTTTTAGTTAGTAATCTTTTTCTTTTTGGAAATTTATCTAAGTACTATTCTTGATTCCTTTTCAAGTCTTGCATGTGAAGGTTGTTTGACGGTGACTTGATTCCAGCTGATCTAGAAATCGAATGCACCTTCAATCGTAGCCAAAGAGAAGCAAGAGCAGTACGACAAATGGCTGACGTGCAAAACGAACAAGTTGTTCAAGTCAATGAGGAAATTATCGATGAGGAAAACATGTTGGTTGGGGATTTTGTTACGCCGCAAATCATTTAAAGTCAATCAACATCGTCCACCCTCCATTTGGGCTAACTTCCAGTTGAAGACCAACGCCATACATCTATTTTAGAATGGACGTCGGTTTTATGGCAGAGCTGAAGAAAACCCACACATACACGTCTCTCTATTCTTGGAGATGTGTCAACACTTCAAATATCAAGGTGTCTCAGATAATGTTATTAGACTATGTGATAAAGCACTCACTGGAGTGGTTGGATTCTCAACCTATTGCCAGCATCAGTACATGGAACAACTTAGCTCAACAATTCTGCACAAAGTTTTTTCCATCGGCCAAAATTTCAAAATTGAAGTATGACATATCAATTTTCCGTCAAGGTGAATCAAAATCATTTGATGATGGAATCGTTTCAAAAACATGCTAAGGAAGTGTCCTCATCGTAGTATTAGCAAAGGACTCCATGTCCAATATTTTTATGCGAGATTGTCTCTATCATTCAAAAGCATGGTGGATTCTTCGTCAAATGGTTCATTATCAACAAAAACCATTGATGACCCCTTGAAACTATTCGAGACAATGGCGACTACTTCAGAAATGTAGGTTTCTGAATGGGTAGTTCAAAGGAAGGTGTCAAGTGTTTACGAGGTAGATGCTTACTCAGCCTTGATAGCAAAAATAGACTCATTATTCTATAAGGTAGAGAGCATATCACAGACAGCTAATGTTGCACAAACCAAATAATTAAGTTGTTATGAGTATAGAGCAAATCACAACACAACAGTGCCCGATTTTGGCAAAAAGTATGGAACAAGTGGACTTCGTACACTGGGGACAACGTCAACAAATGAATCCACATTCAGAAATCTACAACCCAATGTGGAAGAAACACTCTAACCTCTCTTAGGGTAGTCAAAATCAGAACATGCCACGTGGTCAGTTTCAGCAGCCGGAGAAAAAGTTGCAATTGGAAGAGATGTTTGGTAAATTCATGGAGAAAACAAATCAGCACATGGAAGCCAGCAATCAGTTTATGAGAAAAACTGAATCAAATCTCCAAGATCAAAATGCTGCTATTAAAAACTTGGAGACTCAGATGGGGCAGATGGCTCTATCTATGTAGCAGAGCACCAGGTTCACTACCCCAACAATACAGAGATCAATCCAAAGAAACACGCCAAAGCAATAACAACCAGAAGCCAGGTACAATTGCCGAAAATTCATGTCAAAAGGCTGCTGCAAGTAAGGAGAAAATGCCTTCTTTGAGTGAGGAGCAAGTGGAGCAGACTAATCAGACACCTGAAGCACCTACAAAGGAGAATTCAGAAACACCAAAGGTTCAGGAGGAAAATCTTACCGGAATCTTTCTTGTGTTCCTTATTGTGGATTTGGGCATGAGACTCTTTTATTTTTAGCGGTCCTTGCTTAATCTCCTTTCCAGACTTTTTTTTATGTTTCTTTCCAGCTCCTTGATGACTTATGAGATGAATATAATGAGTTCCTTGATTCTTAAGTCTTATCTCATCTTGCACGAGCATACTGTGCAATTCATTCACATTTCATTTGTCATTTAAGGTATTATAGTCATATGGAATGGACCATACTCAGGAGGCAAAAAGTTGATGATAAAATGTACTAGAAAGTTCTCACCTACAGTCATCCCAAGAGTCTTAAATCTTGTTGCAATGTTACTCATTTCAGTAATACGCTCGTACATGGTGATTAAAGTACCCATCAGTATGCCAACAAGTGATTTGTCAGTTGTTTGAGAACGTTCTTCCACAAACTTCATATATTCCTTAGCAAACTTATTTTTAGGTATAATAAACTTGATATTCTTTGTTAAGGTCATTCGCATAAACATTAGGCTTAATTGTTTGACTTTTCCCAAGCATTATGGAAAGATCTTTCATCGGCACTACTCTCATCAGTGAGATCAACAGATTTCTCAAACTGAAGTGCCAAGTCTAAGTCCAAAACACCTAAGTTGAACTAGGACTTGTTCACACCAGTTTAAAAAATTGAGCCCATTGAACAGTGGTATAGATGAAGCGTGTGAATGCAGAGAACGGGAACTAATACTGCAAGATATAAAATACTCTTAACATTAATGTCTTGAGTTTTGACTTAAACACTTAAGTTCAAATTCAGATAACATTAAATGTATGCCATAGTTCTCCTTTGAGTGATATTATTTTATACCAATCATAATAAATATAATGATGCTAATTTAATTTCACTTAATTGGTAATTAAATACACTCTAATCAAAAATGCATGTTATCTTTGGATAAAAAAAAACACATCTAACTAAGTATATATATTAACCACGATCATGTTCAAGATTAATAAAATTAATTGATCAACCTTTGGGCGATCCAGCAATTTTCTAATATATGAACGTCAATATACTCTGGACAATAATAATCCTAATGTCATTTTCATTTATAAGCATCAAACTATCAAGAGTATTTGACAAATAAATTATGTAATTTAATGTTCACAATACCAAATGTTTGGTCACTTTGGTGACTAACAAATAACCTTAATCAACTATTAATCACTTAGGCCCCGTTCTCTTTGCTGTTTTGGAGTCATTTTCTATTTTCAATTTTTCAAAACAGTGAAAACGCGTTCTCTTTCCCATTTTCAAAAATGAATTTTTGAAAAAAAAAAATATTTTTGCCTGAAAACTCAAAATGTCAAAATAGACGTTTTGAGTGTTTTGAAGCAAAACACGGCAAAAGTCTGAAAACACAGGAAACACCCTACCCTCCCTTTCTCATTAGAAGGCCAGAAGAAGAGCGAGCCAGAAGAACTGCGACCGCCCCCTTCTTCCTGGACAATCGACACCGGACACCACTACAATTCGAACCCTCTCACCCCCATCTTCAACCTTTTGTCACCACCTAGCCACGGAGTTCCCGAAAATAGCCCCAATCACCACCCAAATACCGCGCTAGCAGTCAAGGTTTTAGCCATTTTTCCACCACCGTTGGCACAGTCTCGATCGCGGACCACCACCACTCCAGTCATATCCATCAAGCGCATCCAATACCACCATGGGTCACCTACAATTCTATCCAGAATCGAGTGAGCATGCAGGAGATTGAAGAAGAAGCTGTTCGAGAAATGCAGGCCAAGGTGGAGAAAGGAATGGGTGCTGCTCAATGTATTACATTTATGAAATTGATGTTTCATAGGTCTATGTTAATTCTTGGCTTTTATGCAGTGTAATTGGATGTGTTAGTTCTGTAATCCTTGGCTTTATGCAGTGTAATTGGATGTGTTAATTCAGTAAGACAAATGATTGATTCCACAATTTTAATTAATGATTGTTTTCGTAATCTAATTGTGTGGAAATTGATGGTATGGACTTTTTTCCAAATCTTATTGATGTCTTGAACTATATATAGTTTATTATAAACCCTTTAATAATGGATGTTTTCCTAGGATTGTGACTGACTCTTTACTGGGTGGTGTCCTTGGAATGATTATGGCTCTCTAGAAGCGATACAACCTTTCGTTCAAAAACTTAGAATAACATTACATTTCGTAAAGAATACGATTTTACACAACTGGACATAACCTTTTACTATGTCCACCTATGTCTTTGTGATGTCTTTGTACACTATTCCTTCCACTTTACCATACATTTTTTATTACTTCCTTAATGATAGTATTTCTATCCCATTTGAAAATCATATTATTTGGTTCTATTTAAAACAAGTATGGTTTAAACCTTTCTATAGTCTTAACAATTTACAATTCAGAAAGGGTGCTCTCTTGCACTATGTTGTGAAATTGCTTATTGGTGTTCCTCCTTGTTTCCAGTAACTAAACCTTCTTGCTATAATTTGATTCAATATTTAATTTCCAGCTGCATAATGCTCTTTGTAAAGTCTCTTATGAGCTTGTCAACCTTGAGGCAAATATGAAAGCATGACCTCTCTACTGATCATGATAACATTGTTTTAAAGTTCATATAGATAATGTTGAGTTATTTGCTATGTCCAACTGAACGACTTTAGCCTTTAGGCAATATATTATTTTCAATGAAATGAAACTAATAAAATGTTGGGGATGTCTCTTTACTAGATTTACAAAGAATAAATTCAGAGTATCAAAGGATAGTGGTTAACTCAATTTGGTGATTCTGTGTACAGATGGTATAATGAATTTTCACTTACCTTTTTATATGACCAACTTCTTGTGTTGTTTTGTTGTCTGGTGGCAGTTTTATTATGAACTTTGTAAGTATTATCTCTGATTTCCTACTTCTGCTCCGGACTTTGGTCTTGATTCACCAATTTTTTAGCATATCTGTTGTTGTATTCTTTATTCTATGGCTTTCCTCCACTCCTGGAAGTTCCTTTTTCAGTTTCAAGGTAAGAATCTGAAACAGAAAACCACATTCTTTAACTGTGGGATATCCGTCAAGGAATAACGTTTGACCTTCAATCTGTGTAGAGATTCTTTCCTGTGAACTCCACTATAAAGGAGGAGCTTAAGATAATGGTTAACCAAATCATTCCAGCAAATTCTAGTGGCTTGGGAAAACATGGATGGTTTCTCATTTCAGTGAGGATTGGGTTACTCCTTTGGGTAAAATTATTTTGCGTCCACTATTTAATTTGATTTAGTTCATAAGTGTTTCCAAGATGCCGTTTCATTATGACTATGATTTGGTAAGTGTAATTATTCTAGGCTGTGCATGTACTATTATACTTAGGCTTCTATATCTTGTGTAATTCTTCATATCCTGCACATCTCTTGCACTTTTGAATCTGATGTAGGAGTTGGCTCTTTGCTGAATACAAGACAGCTATGAACATTTTTCTAACTTTTCATTCATAACATTGTTAACATGTCAATGTGATTTTGGATTGAATTCGTTAGTTATATTCACCTTTTACCATTTTGTTGCTCTTATATTAATAATATAGTCCCCTAATTTTAAGGTGCTTTTTGAACAATATGAATGTTTCAACTTGTGAACTCCAAATCATAGACTGCACCAGTCTCAGCTGGAGCGTCAATGGAAGCAACTTTTCGTTAGCAGATACACTGATGGTGTCGTTAGAGTTTGGGGAATTGGACGCTACTAGGCCGAGAAGTTATTTTTATTTATAATTAAAGTTAGATTCAAGTTCAAAATGCTTGGAAATATATTTGGATTCTATGTTTTTATTGGTTTTGAGGCTCATGTTTCAATTTTGGATTAAGTACACGTTTTGCTGAGCTCTAATCTAGATTTTCAATTTTTCATATCCTCTGCCTGTATATTCTCTATATCTCATTTTAAATTCCTTATTAATGGTCAGTGTTGTAAAATGTGATCAAGTTACTGCTTGGCGTTACTCATCCTATGCCTTAATTTTTGGTCGCCTTGAAAGGGAGCTAAAGCCGAATTTTCTTTTTCCTTCACGAACTTGGGACTTACGTTGCAACCAAAGAGCATTAGTTTTGATGCTAGTCAAACAACTCAAATGGGATAAGTCCNGTATATGCTCTATATCTCATTTTAAATTCCTTATTAATTTTCAGTGTTGTATAATGTGATCAAGTTACTGCTTTGCGTTACTCATCCTATGCCTTAATTTTTGGTCGCCTTGAAAGGGAGCTAAAGCCGAATTTTCTTTTTCCTTCACGAACTTGGGACTTACGTTGCAACCAAAGAGCATTAGTTTTGATGCTAGTCAAACAACTCAAATGGGATAAGTCCGGGATTAAATTGCTACTACTCTAGAAGTCATACATAATTCCATGGATTTATTTACATTTATACTTCTAATCATATAGATTGAACTATTTTGCCTAATTTTATGTAGGTTGTGATTTTAATATTTGGAAAAAAAATTTAAGATTCACCAACTTCATATATGTTATTTAA
>CAIGRL010089559.1:0-14854 GCA_903798325.1 Fraxinus xanthoxyloides
AAAATAAAAAAAATAAATAAAAATAAATTGCCTACTACTGATTCTTTATATGAAAATTACTGGATCGTATTCCATTACTTGTAGGCATTGCAGAAATTTGTTTGTATTGAGAGATCATGTAATGATAAATAATCCTCCTCTCTTTTGAATAAAATGACAATTATTTAACAACTTCTTGTGTAACAATACATAGAAATGTTATAAATTGATTTCATAGAGAATACAAGGTACGTTAATATTTTTGTGACTGGTTATTCGAAGACAATGTATCACGTGTCTTGAATCTCGAAATTCAAGACTTGTTGGAAACTCGATATGCTTGAATTATTGGGACTTGGGCATGGACTTGACTTTGTTTTGAATCTCCGAGACTTGAACTTGAACTTGCTCATATTTGAAGAAGATGCTGATCTTTTTGGATTTGTGAACTTGAACTTAATAGATCTTATTCTCTTTTTCCTATGGACTTTTCTTAGACTTGTGAGGTTTCTCATGCACTCCAACTTATGATTGTTTCTTGGACAATTAGGTACTATTTATAGTAAGATTTTTGTAATCATTCTTAATTATATATCTAAACTAATTATTTAATATAAATATGATTTTTTTAAAAAGTAAGATGAGGCTCTTACATGAGCTTTGTTAAAACAATTGTGCTGCTAAACTTTAGGCTTTAATAAATGGGTACTTACACAAATAGCCTATATTTTGAGGTAACTTTGAAAAAGTATGATAAACTTTGATTAAATGAAATATAGTTAAAATTGATTGTATATTTTATACTCAAACGTAATGCACGACAATTTGTCAAAAATCAGCCCACCAATCTCGACAAATAGAAGGAAAAGAAGAAATTTTCAACAAATCAAGTACAAATGAAACCAAGATTGATTCAACCATTCTTCAAAGATCTCTTTCTCAAATTTAAAAATATCCAAACAAAAATTGCAGGTTTTTGATGTTTTAGATTTTTCTTTAATTTGTTCCCAATTCTGTAATTTTAAGATTGTTTAATACTCTCTTTACATATATTTTGAAAATAAAAAATAGCTGTAATTATCAATTTCGAGTTGAATTAACTTCCTCTTACAAATTCTAATCATCTTATTGCATTGTCTATGTCACTTCTTTTTTTGAATTTCGTGATTAGTTTAGTTTGAATCATAGAATGTAAATAATTGGCATTTATGAAGTTTATATTTTGATAGTTTTACTATTGTAAGTAAAAAAATATTTGAAAATAATATCGTTGATTTTGAGAGGTCAACATGTGAAAAATAAAACTCTAAATCAATTAAATTTATGCATACAAGGTGTTTGAGAAAAAGTGAATGTGAAAATGTGACATTCTGTTACTTTTCTGTTAAAAAAATCACAGTATTTCATGAAAACAATTAACTAGATACAATGCGTATTTATTTTTGGATTTTAAATATATGGATTTAAACTTTATTTTACATTAATACATATGAAAAATAAAATTTCAAAAAATGCAATAGATGCACGAAGGGTGTTTGCAAAAAGAATGTAGAAAAGTGATTAACTAGATGCATATATGTACATTTTCGGAAATTTAATATAGGGAAAATTTAATACAGAGAAAGGAGAGGGAAGTATGAAGATAAATTTATGGTTTGTGAGTGGAGTGGAGTGGAGTGGATGGGGGTATGTTAACTGATTTAATTTTATAATATTATTATTAATACTTAAAATTTTAATTACATCTGATTTTCGAGGAAAAAAAAAACCTTGTAACTCCTAATTATGAATTGATATCTTGAAAACACTTATGCTCTATTTGGTAGTGATTTTAATCTAGGTATAAGTTAATAATCAATTTTAACTACATATTTTTTGGGATTCATAATTTTTCAATCACACATTTTATTAATTTTTATCAAAATTTACTAAAAACCTAATTTTAACCCCAACGGACTTAATCTTTGTAATTTCCACATATCGTAATGATAGATTAGTTTACAATAACGTGCACGGCCAGCCGTCTATAAAAGGCTGAACGTAAAAAATCTTCCACCAATCAGATGTAATTTAAATGACTCTAAACAAGTTTATGCCTATGTTTTTTGTAGATTAAAATTAAAATAAGATTTTAAGTTAAAAGACAACAATTAATTTTAATAATTTATTTGATGGGATTCATAGTTTTTCAATCATATATTTTATCATTTTTTTTAAAATCAAAATTTACTATATAATTTTAATCTACGAAGTGACTATAAAATATAACATTGACGTTCACAAGTGTCACCATGTTAAGCACACATAGGTATAAGTTTGGGACACGTGAAGTGCAAGTTTTGGTACGTCTATGATTATTTGTATAGTTTTGTTTTCTTCAAAAAATACTGTGCTTCGGTTTGATAATTTTATAAATGATTTATGAAAAAAATAATAATGAGTTCCACGAAATATATGAATACAATGAGTAATAATTATGAATACGTAATTGAAATTAATATTAAGTAAATTAATAATATTCGAACTACGGTTGAATAAAACAAAAAACTAAAAAGATTGTTGACCTTGAAGGTCTGCTCATCTATGTTTAATCTTGTTTTTTCAAAGTTGGAGAAAACGAACAACCTTCTTTCCACCTCAGTCATTGATTTGAGTTTACGAAATTCAAATTAATGGCTGAGATGCATGTCATCTCGACATTTCTCAATGAATCCGTCAAAAAACTTATTTTACGCCATGGATTCTTCTGTTATATAGAAATATTTAAAATGTGGCATGCTTGATGTAAAAAAATAAAAAAAAATTGAATACAGTTTGTGAAAAATAATTAAAAAATATATATATGTGGTTAAAAGTAGAAAAAAAATATGTATTCACATGCAAATTACTTTTTGAGAGGAATGTGATTAAAATGAGTTTAAAAAAATCTTTTGTCAGACTCCATTTCTCAAGTAACCTTCTATGAGGTTTATGACAACCCCATAGACCTTCCATCTGTATTCAAATATTTCTGAAACATCAATTCCAAACTTCGATTTCTTCATCCAACGAAAACAATGGTGAAACAAGACAAATATGATTGCAACTGGGGAGACCCAACATACACTGTGTTCCCTTAATACCCAGTAAGGAATATTAGGGCAATCGAGGTTTCTCTGACTTTACTGGGCTGGCCCCTATTGCCACAGGACATAGTTTTTTGCTAAAACTTGGAAATGCTCTTACAAAATCATTTACTTCTTCCTTCTGTTGGTTTATACTACGAACCAACTTGTTTAAAACATCCTTCTGCAAGTACATTTTGTGCTTTCTATGTTGTGGATCACCAGGAAGAACCAATAATCCATTTCTGGTAATATTGCATAGAGATCTAAGAAACTCTCTTTCTTTTTCTTAGTTTTTTTGGTTACTGTTTTTGCTCTTTTATTATATTTGATGATTTGCAAATCTAAACGTGAATAGTACAATCATTGTGAAAATTATGTGATGGGCCAGTCCCCATTTCATCATATACTTCCTGTGTATGATGTGTGTCCGCCACACTTACACTTGTGTACTTGAACATTGACACGGACAGACCTTAGTGAATGCAGAAATCTATTCTCATGGAGGAATTCATGTCTAGAACCCTGTTATATATACACATATATATATATATATAACTGATACTTCAACTCATAGAAATTAAACAGAAATATAATATTTCTTATTGATGCCCCCAATGAAAAGAAGAGAGGGAAAACAAAAAATCACTGCTCTCTTCGTCTCAACAAAGCAAATTTTCAGAAAACAAGAACTGCAGGTTTAATAATTATTTTAGCTTTTAAGGCAAATCATTGTAGGGATCGTCATCAAGATCTCTCGGGCAAGAATAGGGACTATTGAGCCGCATGTCAGTAAGCATCTGGCGAAGCTCTGAAGCTTCTTCTTTGAGTTGAGAATTTTCCTGTAGGACTCGATCATGGTTCTCCGAGACATGGTTCAGTGTGTCTATGAGTTGTCGATTCTCATTTCGAAGCCAGACAACCTGAGACCAAAGCTCGTCCAAGTGCTTTTGTTTTCTCATACGTGATCTTCGTGCAGATTCCCGGTTAGAAATCATTCTTCTTTGCTTCCTCTCGTTTATTATACTCAGCTGTTGCTCATCCGCTTCATCAGAAGTTGAGTTACTGCTGAAATATGTTGATTGCGGATTGAATTCTTTAAATTGGGGAGCCATCTGAAATTGATATAGAGATTTCGAAAATCTGTTTAACTGATATCCTGCCATGTTTTTATCAATCGTGTCAAAATGGGTTGGGTACTGAGTTGGATTTGAAGCAAGTAGATAGTGAATCCCTGTGACCTCACTGGATTGCATTGTAATTGCGGGTAAATATGACCTCAAGGGATATCAGGTAGAAGTTGTTGGTAGAAGGCGAAGAGAAACCTGAGAAGAGGGCTATTATATAGTATCAAAAGAGGTCGTGTGGCCCCATTCTATCACTTTGAGTAACAGTGGAGTTCCTCAAAGATGAGACCACTGTACTATGACGCCAAACGCGTATGCACTTCTGTAGTATCATAACTTTGCATGATTCACAAGTCTGTCTTGTGTCCATGGTGTTTCCAATTGTTACATGTATACATGTTCGCCATGAAACATGAATACATAATCTAGGCCAATCTATTAGTTGAGTTGTGGATAATCTTTTCTAAAAAAAATAAAATAAAAAATGCTTACATCAGTGAGAGGGAGAGATTATTGTGGGGGCTATACTTACTCAACTTGGGAATGTTTATGAAAGGAAGAAAGAAGGCTATGGAGGATTTTTTACCATACGTTTGGTGACAAATAGGAATTGGAGAAAATGGCAGGTACTGGTTGGGAAGACAATTCCTTTTCCAAAAGTAGAAATATACTATGAAGAAATTGATCATATCATATTTTATATATCCAGATTATATTGAATTTTATTGAAAATTGTTTATAATAGTGAAGGTGATGTGTATTTCACTGTTATCAACTTTTGTTGCTCAGTAGAATGAACCAGTTACTGAACTGGAGCAGTGAGTTTCATTAATGCCTATTTTTCCCTTGCAGCTAAATATTTGCTGATTTTATTTCATTTTAATTTCTGGGATTTCATTCAATTAATAGCACCAGTTGATGAGAATCTTGGGAAATAATTGAACTTTTGGTCTGGATTCAACTATCTAAAGCTAGTTGATATTTATTTTTCGCCACAAATGTTGCTACTAATCAAATGATTCATCAGTTAATTGATGTGTGATGCTCAAACTGAATGGATTTATTATACACAGCCTCATATGGGAGGTGCAATTACCGATGGTTTTATTTATCTTGATAAACTATTTCTAGAATCATTATAGATATTTTCATGCCCGCCTAATGACGCATTTGTCAGGTGGACCAAACACTACTGGACCGGTTTGAAAAGAAAAAAAAAATTGAAAAATATGCACCGAAAAAAGTAGGAAGGTGTTGTGCACTTTGAATAGATATGAACCTCAATTACCATTTTTATTCAGTTTGTAAAGATGTTGTATGGTTGGTGGGGAGGATAGGAAGGTGGTATTGAAATGCATTTTTCCCACTAATCAAAAGAAACTTATAATGCATCAAGAAACCATAATCCCATGGAGCCTCCTTACATATTGAGTGGCCAAAAATGACCTATTCTATCATTAGACAGATTTTGACTCATCTTTCTTTTCTTGTTCTTCCTTTAATGAGTACAGCTGAATACAATACATGAGTGTACCTTTTTGAGTCAATTGGTACTTTTATTGCTTGCTTTAGGGATTATCATTTGAGCAATACTATGTGTACAAAATTGGTTTACAAAATTAGGTTACAAAATGAGTGTGGTAAGATATAGGCCAATGATTACAAAAATAGTTTTTTAAATTAATGGTCTGTATCTTCCGACACTCATTTTGTCAAACAATTTTGTACACGGCATTCTACTTACCATTTTCCTTCATACCAATGATAACACCAACTATATAATACATACATTAGCACAGTTTGATGAAACTCATGGATACATGAAATATGTGGTTGGAAAAAATATTGAGTTTTAAAAAATTTACTTATAAGCTTTGAATTTTTATTTTTTTTTAACATCTTTTGTCAAATTAAGTTACTCTTTTATTTTATATAAAAAAAGTCACATATCTAAACATATTTGAAAATATATGCTATTTTTTTGCAATCAGAATTTGATCTTGGAGTGATGTGCATTTCATGAGTAATGATTTACAAACTTGATATTTTGAATCAACGTTTATACGAAAAGATATGGCATGAACAAGTTGGTTTCACTCCACTACAAATGATTTATTGGAACATTTTGTTTTATTTTCCGCATATTAAATTATATAACTCGTATTGGAAGAAGTCGATTCGTATATCATATACAATATACATATGTTCTCAGTCACGAACCCCTTCTCGTTCATTAAACGACTAATCTACAAGCATGACTTGGTAAGAAATACAAGTTAGGTACAAATTTTTATTAGATACTAGTTAATAATTATTGAGAATTTAGAGAGGGGAAAAAAACAAGTTGAATCAATTCTTCTTGTTTTAGTTGGTCAAGGATTGTTATATTTATAATTTGAGGTCAAGAGTTTAATGATTATTACTTAGCCCCTGTTTGTCATCCATTTTATCGAACATTATTTGTTATAGTAGTAATCAATCTTCAACACATATTCACTCAATAAAATATTCTACACACGAATCAATAAATTTACTTTACTTTTCAACCACACATTTTTCAAAAAATATTATTCAAAACTCTATTTCTTCTCTAAAAATAGGAGACAAACAGACCCTTATTTTCCCTTTATTATATCTCAAAAAATAAAATAATAAAAAGACTCGATTATTTCTTTTGATGTGAAAGAAATGATTAAATACATATTACCCACTTGAGGCTCAACCTCATGTCACTAGATCTTATCCATCTTTCACAAATCATGCTTGATATCGTCATCTTTCCCATTATAACCCCAACTTTCATAAAAAAGAAAGTGGGGGTGAAAAGGAAAATTACTAAATTATGAAGGAGCATTTTGAAAATCATATAATGTTAAGAGGAATCGATCAAATGGTAAAGAATCAATCAAATGGAAGCAGATTCCTAAACTAACGGCCAGGGTATTGCACGGAGGGTTCTTGATTTATCACCCCATTCAGTACCAAACAAACAATTCTCATTTCTCCATATGTGAATTACGGTTTGCTGACTAAAAAAAGGTATAGGCGCATGATAATGATTCTCCCTGCTGGGCCCTACTTGTGCGCGGGTGCACCCACCCCATTCACCCACTATCAGTATCTCAGTATTGTCCATGATTTAAAGAGTCGACTGCATAAATCATTTTTATTATCCTACTGAATTCATTTTTCGAAAATTCGATGCGGTTCGAATGTTAACACGTACAATAGACCATATTAATTTTAGTATACTGAGATCAGATTACTTTTACGAACACGATTACGTTCAAACCCTACAAAAATAATGTAAGAAAAAGTCTTGTTTGATTGATTTAAGGGCTTTAAATAAAACACTGAAACTTTATTCAGGTGCTCTTGCCCATGATGGGGATCTCAATTTTCACATGCAAGCCATTCATGCACCCCACTCAAGTAACCTTCACAAAGTTTTTATTTCATGGTAGTAGTGAAGGCAATTGATTTTCCATATAGCAATCAAAGTTTTTGTCTCAACTTGTTTAGGTATAAGGGATTATTCTTTTCTTTCATAATACAGCATAATACAATGAATAAGATTTTACATAACCTTGTTCAATTTTACTCAATTGAACATATAATATCATTTTGAAAACAAGAAACCACTTAAAATCGATTGAGCCCCCACGGTCGTTGTTTTTTGTTCCAAACGAGAAATTATTATTCTTAAATTAAGAAAAGCTCTTGTCTATGCATGATGAGGTCAAGAGATGTACAAAGATTGGTTAAGTATGGATAAGTTCATGAATTGCTTACTACCCTTCTTCAATCTTATACCTTATAAATACATAAAATAAACCACCATTATTAATTTTTCCAATTGTATAATGCTAAATTTGTTTGTTTTATGTTACAAAAACATTTTATAAATAATTAATATTAATAAATTTGTGGGTGGTGCATTTGAATAATTACAACTATTTTGGACACATTTGAACAATGGGCTTACGTACTTCTTGTAAGTTCTTGATCCACTAAGAATGTGGATAGAAAAGGTGTTTGGCTATTTATGACAAATTGGCACTGCTTTTTTTTACACTAAATTTTGTGTAAACAAAACATTTTGGTAATTTTTTATGGCGTTTTTCTTAATGAATATGATCATCTTTCTATGATGAAGGGACTTTTGATAACCATTTCATCTTGATGGTATTTGATTAAGAAAAAAAAGTTGTATCATTAGTCCCAACATATTGCTTGAATAACAAGTTGATCCTCAACATTTTAAAATGAGCAACGTAATCCGTGTACTTTTCAAGTGAAGGAAACTTTCCAAATTAGAATTTCTAGGTACATTCCAAATTAAAAAATAAAACCTAGCTTAATAAAATTGGACACGAGAAGCATCGAGCATGTGATGTTCAAATAGAAATTTTGGACATACCGCTTAAAAAACAATAATGAAAGGTTGATGAAGACCAACTTTGCTTCTTTTTAAAAGATAAAGACCAATTCACTATTAGAATAACACATTGAGGTCGCACTGCAAGTTTTTCGATTTTGTGTGGAGTTTTGGGGAGTTCTAGTAGCTATGTGAGAGAACGAATTCAAGTAATATTCATATTTATCATTAGTCTTTAAATGAGTCGTAAATTGTGACGAAAAAGAATTTATGTAGACATATTCAATTTTTTTAAGAATATTTAATAATCTTGAAATGACAGAACGACGTGTTGAATATAACATCACACAAATGGTCTAACAACTCTAAGTACTCAAAAGGCCAATTATCTAGTCTCTCTAGAAATCTTTCATTCTACCTAATGTGATTATACGAGTTAATTTCATTCTGGCAAAGATTATTACTCACATTTTTTACGGCTCGCAACTCTTAATAAAACTTCTAAACATACTAGTCGATATTCAGATACATTGCTTTTTAATGGACATGACACATTTTGTACCGCACTTTCACAATTGGCCAACTTGTACAGCCAAATATTTGGAAAATATTCCGAGATGCTAATTATTGAAGATACAGCTTTCCCGTTAACTTAGGATTTGGATGGAAAATAAAGGATAGGTTGATGGAATGGTCTACCTAGGAGCTAATTGCAGCATACCCCAAATAGAGGTGGCATGCACCCTTTCTTTTAGACATTGTTATAATCTTGGGGTACTTTTGTTTGTTTTCATATCTTTTTTTCAGCATGCTTAGACACTGAAATAATCACACCCTAAGATTCCTCAACAATATATTTCTTGACATGATTAGAATCAAATCATTTTACACATGGATATCATCTATGAAGATTGTTGACCCCAGAAATTGAGCTCAACAGATGACGGATCCACTCTTGCCACATCAAGTACAGATCCGACTCATTTTTATCATAATAATAACGATAATCGGTCAGAAATGGACGCTGGAAGCACTTTCTGGCAAGAGACGATAACGTTCGGACTCCGGCAATTTTGTTTTTGTCGACAGTCGCTCTATCAACGACTATTAGGCGATCTCCTCAAAATAAATATATCTTTTTCTCTCTTTGAATATGTGGAAATATAGATCTTGAAATTCTTTCTTTTCTTTTGGAATATGTAGAAGGGTAGATATCAAAATAAGGAGTTTTCTTGTTGGAATTCTGGCATACTTGTTTCATGTATATGCAAAATAGTTTGTGGGGAAACATGTAATTCTTCTGTCATTCGTTTCTTTTCTAAGAGTGTGAATAATATCAATATTTGATTCTTAGATCCCCCCTCTCTCATACAAATTGGGACTTATTTATACTATTCTAACCGACGTGGTAGCTGTAGGATCAAAACCACCGGCAACATCTCCTTAACTGAAACTTTACATCACTGTCTTCTCCGTGCAATTAATGTTTAACAAGAGGCATGTCGTTCTATTTGTAGGCTGACACACTGATCGACACGCTTTATTATAGACGTCGCATCAATCATTTCCAAAAGAACTTCAAATCTATCACCGGGGACAGCGTCGACTTCACAACATCGGGTAGTTCAGAGCTTCGGAAAACTCCAATTAGCCTCAGATGAATTAGGGAGCCTCAGACTAGATGGTTCTATAATTGGAGAGTCTCAGCTCCTTTCTTTGTTTCTTCAGATAATGGTTCAGCCAAGGGCGTGACACCTCGTCCTTGAGGTAGTCCCCTAGCTTGGGGCTTTGGTTTCGCAATACAAGGACATCGGCATGTTTAGGAGCATCCGCTCCAAGTCTAAGAGCTTTGGTGTAACTGATCTTTGACGAACATATGCTTCTGTATGAAGGGCCTCAGATGAATCACTTATAGCCTCAACTTCGTTGATTATCTCTCTTTTCTGACCTTCCAGCTGGCTTCCCGCCCTCACGTGGGCCTGTTGCTTACGTGGTCATCCACGTGGCAATTGAGCTGAGACCTTGAATTTAGGGGGAAAAACAAAGATTACTACTAGTTGTTGTGTTCTAGACATGATAAGATCAAAGACTCGTAGTTATAGTTGAAACATACACCCAAAAATGAGCCAGCCCAAATTTGTGACATAATCCATGTTCGCTTCAACTAATGAAGTTGATAAAAATTCAAGTCAAAATAAAAAATTAATTTTAATGTTTATATTCAAGGTTTTGATCACTTGGGAACACAAAATCACGGACTTAAATATGTTGGGACCCAAAACCACACTAGTTGAAAGGTTGAGGAGGGCAATCCTAATTTTCCCTAAATTTATTAAGAATTTCTCCTATGAATCTTAGCATTTGTTTGGCACAATTTACGGTCCATTGAAGAAAATCAAAGTAAAACGCAATTGAAAGTAAATGGGGTCATACATCTAAAGCTGTTGAAATTTATTTTCTTTAAATTCATTTTCAATCATACATTTTTTTCAATAACACAATCTTGCTCTTGCACTTGAATACAATTTTTTCTACTTTTAATCACACATTCTCACAATAATTATTTTTTTTCACTTCATGACAACAGTAGAAGAAAAAAGTGAGTAGATGAAGCCATTAACCTCGAATCTAAAGCTTATGCCGGCATGCAGTATATAAATAAATTAATGGGGTCATTTTTTCTTGGTGTGAGACTTCCATATAAACTTCTCCTTCTCGATCTTACTGAAATTTTTTTAGCAACAAGTGAGCTTAGATATCACATTGAGATGAACCCTATAAATCTACGTGTTTCAGAAATGGTAATTTTATTTTGATTTCATTCATTAGTTCTTGTGAAATTGCTTGGGGTTGTAACGTTAAGAAGTTTTTTATGCACATTCAGATTGAGATTTTAGTTTGATTGTTTACTTTTTAACTTTTGAAATTAACACTTCGACTACCATGACCGTGAGTTATTGCTTATTATATCATTGTAATTTGTGAAGTGTGAATTGCGTAAGTTTTGAAAATATTATTGCATGTGAATAGCACTGTGAATTTTTATGTTAATTGGGAATTGCCATGTGAATTGTTATGTTAATTGTGAATTGCCATGTGAAAGTGTGAATCGCTTTGCAGCCTTTGGTTTTGCTTCTAGTATTTGTGAATCTGTTTCTGTTATTCTGAATTACTCTTTGTTAGTAATTTGATATCTAATGTTTATATCCAGCTATGAAATGAAGAGATTCTTTCAAAGAAAAACTAATGTAGCAAATTATCCCATATTAATATTGTTTTATATTTTTATCATTATTAAATTCATGACCAAAAACTCAAAGTTTAACGTCGATTAAATTGTGCTCGCACTGACAAAAATTTCTGGCTCTACCCCTACCTTATTGAATCGTCTCGTTGGATAATTATTTAATTATCACATAATGAAACAACATATTTGATGGCTCGAATGATAAAATTAATTGAGAATAATTTTCTTAAAATGTAGAAGTCTTTTTGTAAATCTTATTTTTCGTGCAAAACAGAATGAAAACTACGAAAACATTTCACTGTGCAAACAATGCTGGTGAAGGAAATGATGGCATCGGAGACAAGCATATTAGTGAAGGCGAGTGGAAACACTTGGTGTAAATAATTGTACGGCGAGTAGTATTATGAGCAGAGGCGACTCAAGCAATTCACAACCCTTAGACAAAATAAATTTCTTTTCAAACCATAGACAAATTTTTAAGAAAGCCAATAAATAATGATGGACAAAATTAAACAGAGCAAGAGTACAATTATCCATTGCGTTATTATGGGTGATATAACAAAATTAATATTTTTAGGTAATATAGGATGCAATTATTCACAATGATAATATTGTTTATAGCTGATGATGCACCACCGATGACAATATTGTCGATGACATCGTCGGCACTTTACTAAAGGTGCTATTGGTTGCTAATTCTCGAAAGAGACAACTATTGTTATCGACACAAATTTATTATTTCTTTATTCTTATTTTATTATAATTTTTTTAAAAATTTGTAATATCAATTAGGGATATTTTTTTTTATAGTTTTTATTCTATCACGACAAAATATCCCGACAACCAATTTCACATAAAAGAAGTTGGAGAAATAAAGAAAAGAAAAATCGTAATTGTGTGAAAATTGCAATAATTTTCAAGCATAATTTCAGACAATCTACCTTTCGAAAATATGTACCTTATTCGAGGGGCGGAGCCCAATAAGGATCAGTGCATGCACATGTGCACTGAACTTTTGGGCCCAATCTAAAACGGCACATTTTTTTTAATGAATATCTAATGTCTAGCCTAAAAGTGAAGCCTAAAACTTCTTTGATCCAACCCAATACCGAAAGTCCATCTGGCTTAGGCACAACCCATTCCATTTCATTTCAAAATCCATGGGAATTTTATTCTAAATCTCCCACTTTGACCTCCACCTCCCGACATCCAACTCTCAGTGCAGTTGCTCCCTTCTTTTGTCCCAACCCATACCCATTAGTCCATTACTCACTCCTTCAACTTGAACATGTTGCTGCTCTGCTCACCTCTGTCCCTATTCAAGCTTTAGACGGCGAGTCCGCGAGATTTGAGACTGCGACCACAGCCATTGGGTGCCGACGATTCTTCAACAATGACAACATCAGAAGAAATAGGTAAGTAGATGAAGCCATTAACCTCGAATCTAAAGCTTATGCCGGTATGCAGTATATAAAGAAACTGATGGGGTCATTTTTTCTTGGTTTGTGAGACTTCCATATAAACTTCTCCTTCTGGATCTTACTGAATTTTTTTTTTAGCAACAAGTGAGCTTAGATATCACAGTACAATGAACCCTCTAAATCTACGTGTTTCAAAAATGGTAATTTTGTTTTGATTTCATTCATTAGTTCTTGTAAAATTGCTCGGGGGTTGTAACATTAAGAAGTCTTTTATGCACATTCAGATTGAGATTTTTGTTTGATTATTTACTTTTTGAACTTCTAAAATTAATATATTGATGTACAATTGATTTGGCTACCAGACTATCATAATCCTCCCAGTATTGATGCATGCCGACTTGCCTGTGACTCTGCGTTATTGCTTACTCTATCACTGTAATTTGTGAAGTGTGAGTTGCATAAGTTCTAAAAATATTATTGCATGTGAATTGTTTATAATATTGTTATGTTAATTGTGAATTGCCATGTGAAAGTGTGATTTGTTTTGCAGCCTTTGTTTTTGCTTCTAGTATTTGTGAATCTGTTTCTGTGATTCTGAATTACTCTCTATTAGTAATTTGATATCTAATATTTAAATCCAGCTATGAAATGAAGCGATTCTTTTAAAGAAAACTTAATGTAGACAATTATCTCATATTAATATTGTTTTATATTTTTATCATTATTAAATTTGCGACCAAAAACTCAAAGTTCGACGTCGATTAAATTGTGCCCGCACTTAAAAAAAAGATTCCTAGCTCCGCCCCTTCCTTATTGAATCGTCTCGTCAGATAATTATTTAATCATCACATAATGAAACAAAAGCTTTGATGATTCTAATGATAAAACTAATTGAGAATAGTTTTCTTAAAATGTGGATGTCTTTTTGCAAATCTTATTTTTCATGCATACTAGTGAAGGCTGGTGGAAACACTTGTTGTAAACAAGTGGACGGTGAGTAGTATTATGAGTAGAGACGACTCAAGCAATTCGCAAACCGTAGACAAAATAAATTTCTTTTCAAACCGTAGACAATTTTTTAAGAAAGTCTTTTCATAAATAATGATAGAAAAATTAAACAGTGCAAGTGTATGATCATCCATTGTCGTTATTATGGGTGATATAACAAATATTAATATTTTCAGGTAATTTAGGATGCAATTATCAACAATGATACTATTGTTTGTTTCTGATGATGCACCATCGACAACAATATTGTCGATGACATCGTTAGCACTTTTCTAAAGGTGCAATGATTGCTGATTCTCGAAAGAGAAAACTATTGTTATCGACACAAATATGTCTTCCCATTTGACTAACGGCCATAGCAAAATAAATCCGTTAGTAGACTTCCTCTAGGTCATGATCGATAAAAAAATTTAACTTCATCGAGTTACTCTCAAAATTTAGTAAGGCCTTGTTTGACCCGCATTATTATCTCATTAAAATAAAAAATATGACCGTTATCCATCACATCAACATTTAAATTCAAATTTTCTATCTCTTGTGTGGGCCCCGATAACGGCTATATTTTTTATTCTCATTCTATAATAATTTGG
>CAIGRL010089584.1:0-27425 GCA_903798325.1 Fraxinus xanthoxyloides
AAACGGGGAGTACAAAATACCTGCCAACAAGCTTTTGCTTTAATATGTCCTACTGCTCCTGGGAACAAAGCAAACTGAGTCGAATCTAGTGAGTTACTTCAGCATAAGGTGAAATCGTAATCTAATATTGGTAAAAATATAAACTGATTAAATTAATATCACTTCATTTACTAGATTAATCGATTAACTAAATTAAAAACTCCGTCACATATGAGATCATGTTTTACCATTCAAGCATACAATAGCTTCTGACAGCAAAGGTTTGTAAGTGCTTGCCCAACTACCAGTAATCTCCACAAGAGCAAGCCCCATCGTAAAAATGATGGTAGCGGATTGGATCCCTGATGACGATGCATCTATTTTCCATTTTGGCCAATAACTTAGCGAATACATGACAGTCCCCACATATCCTGAGATTTTTTCTAATCCTTATTGTCTTCTTTTTTGGTAAGCTCATCATGCCAAACATAATCGCTAGTTTCTCACTATGGTATAAAAGCGAACTTTCACTCTGCTCCCCTTCTAGATCTTGCAAGACAAAATTCGTGTCTGGCACATAACCCACTTCCTTTAATCTCCAAATAATTTGGTTCAACTTACTAGAAATCTCATCTATTTGTGGGTGGGATTTATCACCCAATATGAAAGCGTGAATTTGCTTATTTATCTCAATCCAGCTACAACCTGGTTCCTTCTTGATTCCTCCATCCCTCATGGACCCCCTTACATGTGCAACATCTTCCCATCTCTGAGAGTTTGCATAGATATTGGACAACAATATGTAGGTTCCTGCATCATCGGGATCCAGCTTTAACATCTGTTTGGCAGCACACTCTGCTAGGTCCATGTTTCTATGAACTCCACAGGCCCCAAGCAACGTTCTCCATATCACAGCATCTGGTTCACAATCCATCTCGTGAATTAGTTTCCTTGCTTCTTCAAGCTTCCCAGCTCTACCCAGAAGGTCAACCATGCAACCATAATGCTCCCTTCCCGGATCAATGCCAAAAAGCTTCTTCATCGATCTGAAGTAATATTGCCCATCTTCTACAAGCCCAGCATGACTACAAGCAAACATAACTCCCAAAATAGTGATGTAATTTGGTTTGGTCCCTGAAACTCTCATTGCCTCAAACAACTCCAGCGCTTTGCGACTGTAACCATTTTGAGCAAAGCCTATTATCATTGTGCTCCAGGAGATCACATCTTTTTCAACCATCCGATTAAAGGTACAGTTAGCGTCATGCAAACTACCACACTTACAATACATGTCTAGAAGTGCATTGTTAAGGACCAAGTCTTGATCAAACTTAATAACATGAACATGGACTTGTCGACCCAATTCTAACAGAGCTAAACTAGTGCAAGCTCTCAATACACTGGTTAAAGTTGATTGATCAGCCCAGAATCCAACACTCTTCATTCTTTTAAAGAGGTTTAAAGCTTCATCACCATCACTATTCTGGGCAAACCCACCAATGATGGAGTTCCAAACAACCAGATCTCGTGTTACCATTTCATTGAAGACGCATAGCGCAGCTTGCAATTCACCCCATTTGGCATAGATATCAATTAAAGCACTTCTGACAAAAACATCAGACTCAAAACCAACCTTAATTATACTACAGTGAAGTTGTGCAAGGTTGGACAACCCTTTACAAGCTCTTAGAACAGATGAATAAGTGTACATGTTGGGCCTAACTCCATCTCTGAGCATTTGAATCAACATCTCCAATGCCTTTCGACTAAACTCTGAGTTAGAATAAGCAGCAATCATTGTTGTCCACGAGACAACATTTCTTTCAAGCATTTGATCGAACAAGGCTTGCGCTTCATCCAACATATTAAACTTGACATACATGTTTACAAGTGTATTAATTAGGAAAGTCTTGGGCTCATAACCATTGGAAAAAACATGCTGGTGGACTTGTTTGCCTTGTTTGATGGCACCACGAGCTATGCAGCACTTAATTAGCTCTGCATAAGTAACTGAATCAGCCCATATACGATGTTTTTGCATAAAGTATAAAGCTTTCATGGATTTGTCAAGATCCCTTTGATAGCAATATGAAGATAACTCATTGATTAACTGGTTAGCTGATGGTATATTTAGTCCAATCCTCCATTCCATTGCTGCTGTAGAACAGAAGCTTGAACGTCGAAGATGGATTCTTAACAGCGACAGATTGACCAAACGTTCAAAAATCTGAGAGGGCATGCCATGGCAATTGAATCTCGATAAGGGTTTCATAATCGAATACCCAATTGTTTCGAATCTGCAAACAAAAATTATTTCACCAATCATGAAAAAATTACTACATGTATGATACGCCAAATTAATAGAGATATATTCCTCCTTGCTCGTCTTCAAATATGTACAATGTTGTTACAAATTAGACAATAAAGATAATATTCAAAATGTAATTTTTTGTTTACAATTATTCCTTACGGCTTCTCATACTTTGAAAACGCTGCAGTTTCCGATCCGCAGCTGGTTGCCTACTGGGGAAGTAAAGCTTTTGTTTGATCCAACCTTTTGTACTATCGTGGGATAATGATGTTTTTAACTTTCATTCATGAATCTTATGTAGGATAACAATAAACAATAACAGAAGACAGTCATACATCAATATAAAACTGCAAAAGAAGAGTCTGAACTTAAAGGAATATCATTCTGACACTAACTAAGATGTGTGGGTTTGTAGATTTACGTGTCAGATTGATCACGAAAAGGAGACTGAACTAAGAAGGAAAGCATTTTGAGATTAGCGTGTTCGTATGGGTTCGTTCGAGGGTAGCGTGAGAAATATAGAGAGAGTTTCCAGGATAAGATATGATGTCTCAAGACAAGTTTTTGATGCTCAGAAATGATTGTAACTCGTGAAGAACAGAATCATCTCAAAGATGTTGCTTCTATTGATCAATAAGTTCAAATGATTCTAAATGCAGTTCCTAAATTAACTTTTCTTTGCATCAAATTAATCAATAAGCTATATATATACCATCAGAATTCAGCAAAGACAACTAAAGAGAGAAACCAAAGTCCAAATCATCTCATTATATATCAAGCAAAAAACCGAACACCTGGTAAATCGTCTATTTGTTATATAGCATTGAAGGAATTGAAATAATAAATAAATGCTGTCTTGTAAGTTGTAAATAACCATCCAAATAAGAATTGAAAGAAAGAGGAAAAAGAGACAATTTTACCTGCCCTCGATAGTTCCTGTCTTCCTGAGATTAATATCCACTCCAGATTCAACTAAGAGGGAAACAATCTAAAGACAAGCCACAAGGTACAAATAATTAATCACCATCCGAAACTGTTTCTTTGAGGCTAAACATATTCAAAAAACTTGCACTGAATTATAATATACCTCGTGGAGTCGTGGTGACCTTGAGCAGCCGAGTAATGCAGGGGAGAATTGCGATTTGCGAACGCCAAAGGTCGAATACGTCACGAGTCACGAGGCGAGGATTATACTCCTTGGCTTCTTGAAGATCCCTATCTCTTGGTAAATTGGTTATTGGAAAGGAGAGGGATTAAGGGAATTGGGGGGAAAGCCAGAAAGGGAAAGGGGGTTGAAGAGAAGGGGGGCGTGTACGATTGGGCCATTTTTTCAAATAACTTGGGCTTGGGTAGTTGGGTGGGCTTTTGACAATGGCAAAAAATTGACTCGTGCCTGTCGCGCAAGCATAATGACGGGAATACGACCACTTTAATTCATGGGTATTGATTCACAAAATTGGACACAACCTAAGCCTCCACAGCATCACACGACATTGGGTATTAATAGCCAATTGATAGCCAAATCGGCCCAATTTTGTCCCAAACCGGACGCATATCGAGGAAAATCTGCCTCCTCCTTCAACTGATGGTCCTAACCTGCTCCATTCCACAAATTTGAACATGGGTAATTTAATCCAGGTACGCACGACTTTGGGGATGGATTCAATTGATCCAAAATATGCATCAATTAATCCATTTTTGAGTCATAATCTTCTGTTGACCGAGCGAAAATTGCACCTGTGATTTCTTCACATAACAGAAATTGTTAATGGAAACTGGTTGCCGAGTCAAGGTGCAGGAGGAGGGGAGAGATTTTTAATAAAAAAAAAAAAAAAAATGGAACTATGATTGTAATCAGTTCTTTTTTTTTTTTCTTTAAATAAGAGAGTATAATCGTTTCAAATTTTTCATTGATAAATTAGATTAAAATAAATGAAAAAGATGATTTTCACATTAAAAAGTTGAAATATGTGTGAAAATGTGAACAAATACAATGTTGGGATATATTGCATAATAAACTTCGTACGCATGAACATTTTGGGTTAGTAACCATTTCGAATAGCTTAAAAAGTTCTTGAAAAGTTTGAGGTCAAAATTAACAATTAATTAAAAGTAAAATGAGTTCAACCATTCGTTGATCTTTTTACATGGCATTGGAATTAATTATTTGGTCAGTAGTCAATGGAGTTACTAAACAGATTGGAACCGTTAGAATTGATTTAAAACAAAATAAGATCAACTTGAAATTTTGATGTAACTTTAGGGACCGAATTTGTATTTAAATTATTATTATTTGGTGGAGATTCAAATGTTTGGACCTTATCGTTTCACTTTTTCGCAGATTTTAACTTATTAAAAAATTCAAAACCTAGATAGAATAATCAAATGAAAAGGCAAAGAAATTGAGATATGAGGTGGGAAAATTGGAAGGATCTTCTTGGGTTTGATGGGCTAACCCTGGATTGATACCAGGGGTCATCATGTTTGCATGGTGGTACATATTGGCGAGGACAAGTGTTAACGAGTTTGTAGGGTGGTTGTGGAGGCGAGAGCAGCAGCCGTCATGGCGACACTCGCAGATCTTAAAAATAAAACTGACAATTAACTACATCCTTTTCTATTCCGTATATGGAGGCCAAGTGATTCGCCATTGTTGCTTAATAATTGTTCAATTGAATACTGAATCTACTGATTATTACTCAACTAGGATTTTGAGGGTTGATGGACAGTGGCGAACTCAGCATTGAAACTCAGCCCGGGCGGACGTTGATCGGTCAACGTCAACCCATCAAAATACATTTTTTTCCCTAAAATTTGATTTTAATGGAGTCCAAATAAGGCTGAACATATCGAACCCAGTGCATTATTATGTTCTGAAATAGAACCCAAGACATAAATTTCTAATTGTAATCCACCAAGATGTATCAAACTGCTAGACTTTCAGTGTCAAATATCAGGACTATAGCCACTTAATTCTAACAATTACAATGGAAGAGTTCAAGCAAATCCAAAAAAAACCTACTATATCATCATATCTAAGCATTGGTACACTTCACGATCTATGAAACAATGTGCATTTCAGAAACTATAAGTAGCCAAGAAATGCAACATGCACTGCAATGAATTAAATATTGCTACCTGAAACTTTTCCCAACAGTTCATTGGGAACCGAAATTCCTAATGAACGATCAAACTGTTCTCCTGTCAGGAAAACTGAATGTTTGTAGAATCGAAGCTATCAAAAAAAGTATTGACACTGAACTATTATGTTTATTTCAATTAGATGATTTTCAGTTTCGGTTGAAAAAATTGCTCCATGATCTGTAAAATGCCTCAATTTATTTTTCAATAAAAATTGATTAAAAAAACAATCTACAAATGGTTTAATTGAGCCCAACATCTTCTTCATTAATTTTTTTCACTAATCCATAATTTCCTAAAAACCTAAATTCCCAAATCACAAATTAAATTATAAGTCATAATTCATAGTCTTATCCCTAATACAGTAATACAACAAAAATCTCATTTCTCATAATGCATAAATCACAAATTCACAAAAACTATATAAAAAAAATAATAATAATAAAAAAAAAAAAAGAGAAGCAAACAAGTAGAAACCGAATGGAAAATGGAAACCGCTTACCGTTCACCAACACCAAGTCAATTCAAACGTCCACCGTCCACCACCAGACCACCACCGTCTCGTCAATTGGTCGTCGGAGGCAGCAGCCTAGCAGACGTTTTGTCGTCGTCTCACTTCTCAGTCCCAATATCCCTCTCCTCTTGTCGTTTTCAATTTTGGAATTGGGTACGGACTTATGGCTAATGGTTTTAGCTAATTGTTTGGGCCCATTCATTTGGTACTTATTATTATTATTTTTAAAAGTCCAAATTGCAAAACAATAACGAAGGAAAAAAAAAAGAAAAAAAAATTCTTCTCTATTTTTTGGTGGACGGCGACGCCTTCTTCACTCAAGCTCCCGGGGGATCCAGCACGGGCGGCCGCTGGAGCTGGTCAAGTGTTGGGTCCGCCCCTGTTTATGGATAAAAGTGAGATAAGGCGTCGAGGTGGTGCGATGTTGGGTGGCACTATTGATCGTTGATTTTCAAGTCGAGGTGACAATAAGGGGAGGAGTGGGGTGGGGGCTATCCTTTGGGGTTTTTTTCTTTTTTTGATTGATTTATTTATCTAATATGATAATTGGAAAATTATCATTTTATCCTTTTTAATTTGGGCAAAATTGGTTAAATTTTTAATTTTCTGGTCAACTAACCGTCAAACTCCATCCATTTGGATCTCAATTGTATATTTTGAAAGATTTGAAACGTAGGTGATACAAAGAAAAGGTTAGGATAAAATTTGTAAAAAAGTGATAGGCTAGGAACCTCTGCTACAATTTTCCGTTAAACTTTATTTATAGCACTTGTAGACTTGTAGTGCTTGGAAGAAGTTCCAATTTTTCTCCAAGTGCTCCCCGAAAGAATTGACGATGTTGAGAGTTGCAGGCCGGAGGCTTTCGTTTTTTCCCTGGAGGTCGACCTGGACACCGACCTCCGCCGCCGCCTCTAAATACCCAGTCGGCGGAGCCACCGACCACCAGGAGGATTCTAGATCCACCTTCTTCTATCCTTTTTCCTCTACCACTCATCCCCAATTTCATTTCCCTGCCAGAGGTCTGTACTTGGACCCGGTTCCATTACTGATTGTTATTTAGGGTTTTACAATGAACTCATACTTCATCATTTTCCATGTTGCTATTGCATGCTTCAAGTGTAGCTTCTTGAATTGTGAAGCTTTATTAGTTTTTTTTTTTTTTTTTAATATTATAATATTTTTGTCCATATGATATTTAATTCGCTCAGTACATCAGCGGGTGCTACTTGCTACATGGCACACGCTTGTAATCCCTAGAACCTCTGTTTTTGGAACTCAGGTACAGGTTTTGTTTTAGGGCTTGTAATGGAAAAAAAATGTTAAGGCTTAGCCCTTAGGGTCCGTTATTGGGCGTCTTTAGCTTGGAATGTGGACGTGCTGTTCATGAAATTATTATGCTAACGTTAGGATGCTCTGAAAGGAATTTAAGTTGATGCATTTACAAGAAAGAATATATTATAATTCAAAATTCGTAAAAAGCCAGATACATTTTGTTGCTTGGGTAAATGCAGCCACAATCTCAATGCTTGAGGTTAATTGCCACTGTGGTCTTCATTTTAGTTTTTTTGGCACAGAGGTTTTTGTGTTTATGATGCAAACCAGAGCCTCTTCCCTATGCTCAAAGCACCAAAACTGAGCACTGGCCTTTACAGGTGTTCAATAGTTCTGTTTAGATCCATTAGTTTGTGATATGTTGACCGCAGGAGGTTAGGACTGGAGACAATTTGTGGAGGGGGTGGTCCTATCTCTTTCGCAGTTTCCTTTGTCCTTTATATTTATTTATTTATTGTTTAAATGTCATTTAATATCTATGATCACTTGCACACTTGATGATTTAGCATTTTTAGTGAACGAAACGTCAAAAGGACCTATTTGCTACAAAATTAAAGTTTTGAAAAATAATTGCCAACAATATTAGTTTTAAATTTGTGAATTACCGTTGAACATGAATTTACACAATTGTGAGTTTTAAGCATAATTTTGTGAATATGAGCTGGACATGAGGAATAAGGTATCAACAGCTGTCTCTGCGAAGGAAAAGAGTTTCTGTGCTTGCTTAGTGGGTGGTGTGAGACACAGTGATTAGCTTCCATCACATTACAGTTGACTATGGTCCAAGTTTTAGTAGTTCTCTAGTTTTGATCAATTTTTTACTGAATTGGTGGATCTTTCAATGTTATGGTGAATTATTAATCGTTATCCAATGTGTTCAACTCTAGATCTATTTCAGGAGACATTCATAATTGATGGCAGACTTGCAAATGGTTCGAACATTAAGACTTGAAAAATCATGTTTTCTTGAAAGCTTCCAGACATCTGTTATAAAATGTATATCTTTAGTTCTAAGAATTTGCCTGTTGGGTTAAAAGCAATCTATTGCAAGACACGTGCTTGATTTGTTAATCAAATTGGTAATGGGTTACAATCCTTGATGCGTGATTGATAACAACTAACTCCTAACTTACTGGTTGAAGGTGGAAAAATAAATGCATTTGCATTGATTTAAGTTCCTTAACTGCTTCTTCCTAGTTTGTGGTTGATAAGTTTCGATATGTTTCAGTGTGATCTTTATCCATGAATTATCTGTGTTGCAGGTTTTTCTTCTAACTCAGTTGCCCCACAGAATGAAAGCAGTGGCATTACAGAGATTCCGGCAACTGAGACTGCTATAAAAAATCCAACTTCAAAGATAGTTTATGATGAGCACAACCATGAGCGCTACCCTCCTGGTGACCCCAGTAAGCGGGCTTTCGCCTATTTTGTCTTGACTGGTGGCAGATTTGTATATGCTTCCCTGCTCCGCCTTCTCGTTCTGAAGTTCATTCTCAGCATGTCAGCTAGCAAGGATGTTCTCGCTCTGGCTTCCATTGAGGTTGATCTATCCAGCATTGAACCTGGTAGCACTGTGACTGTCAAGTGGCGTGGAAAACCAGTGTTCATCAGGCGTCGAACTGAGGAAGACGTTAAGCTGGCTAACAGTGTTGATTTGGGGTCTCTCCGTGACCCACAGGAAGACTCTGAGAGGGTCAAGAATCCTGAATGGCTTGTAGTCGTTGGGGTCTGCACTCACCTCGGTTGCATACCTTTACCAAATGCTGGTGACTTTGGAGGGTGGTTTTGTCCCTGCCATGGCTCACATTACGATATCTCTGGCAGAATTCGGAAGGGGCCTGCTCCGTACAATCTGGAAGTACCTACTTATACTTTCATGGACGAAAACAAGCTATTGGTTGGATGAAAGATAAGAAGTGTAGTTATTTTGTTGTATAAAAACTCTGATACTTGTTTCAGATGATGTTTGTTTTTCCTTCTCATTTCCTTTTAAGCATATTTACTATTTGGCTTATGTAACTGGGAGGTGGCAACTGCTGTTGACTTTGTGTTACTGAAATAGAGAATAAATTGTGTGTTCCATTATTGACACTGCACATGCATTTGCTCAATATCTTACACCTCGTGGTCAACGTAATTTGACTGAACGGTGCACGGTGGTTGGTTTGATATCAATCGTGTATATAAAGAATAGGATCACAAGCACATTAATGGCCGTGTAAGTAAAACGTGTCAACCTGCTCGAAATCGTCTATGTGAAATAGGTTAAACTAAATCATACGTTTTAGAAGGGTCTGGTTTAGATTTCAATCATTGAAAAACTTTTAGAAATTGAATTTACTGAAGGTTTGAGGCTACAAAAAATATTTAACATTTGTGCCTACTTAATTTTATGATTTACCGTTGATTAAAGATAAGGTTATGCTAAGCAAATGACTAATTATAAATACAAAACTACATAGTACATTGTACTCACACGCTAATGTAAAACATTCTGATTGCAAAACAAAGTGACGCTTTAAATTTGTTACTCTTAATTAATTAGTTTCTTTATGTTTAATAGAAGTTTCATTGTGATCAAGAGTTCTATTGGAAATGGGCGGGTCACTCATGTGGGTTAATCCGACCAATAAACAGAAGTGGCGGACCCAGCATTGAAACTCATCCTAGGCGGACGTTGACCGGTCAACATCGTCAATGTCAACCGGTCAAAATACATTTTTTTTCCCTAAAATTTGATTTTAATGGAGTCCAAATAAGGCTGAACATATCGAACCCAGTGCATTATTATGTTCTGAAATAGAACCCAGACATAAATTTCTAATTGTAATCCAACAAGATGTATCAAACTGCCAGATTTTCAGTGTCAAATATCAGGATTATAGCCACTTACTTCTAACAATTACAATGGAAGAGTTCAAGCAAATCCAAAAAAAACCTACTATATCATCATATCTAAGCACCGGTACACTTCACGATCTATGAAACAATGTGTATTTTAGAAACTATAAGTAGCCCAGAAATGCAACATGCACTGCAATGGATTATATATTGCTACCTGAAACTTTTCCCAACAATTCATTGGGAACCGAAATTCCTGATGAATGATCAAACTGTTCTCCTGTCAGGAAAACTGAATATTTGTAGAATCGAAGCTATCAAAAAAAGTATTGACACTGAACTGTTATGTTTATTTCAATTAGATGATTTTTAGTTTCGGTTGAAAAAATCGCTCCATAATCTACAAAATGTCTCAATTTATTTTTCAATTAAAATTGATTAAAAAACAGTCTATAAATGGTTTAATTGAGCTCAACATCTTCTCCATTAATTTTTTTCACTTATCTATAATTTCCTAAAAACCTAAATTCCCAAATCACAAATTAAAATTATAACTCATAAACTCATCGTCTTATCCCTAATACACTAATACAACATAAATCTCATTTCTCATATTACATAAATCACAAATTCACAAAAACTATTAAAAAAAAAAAAGAAAAACAGAGAAGCAAACAAGTGGAAACCGCTTACCGTTCAACGACACCGAGTCAGTTCAGACATCCAATGTCCACAACCAGACCACCACCGTCTCGTCAATTGGTCGTCGGAGGCAGCAGCCAGCAGTTCCGCAACCTAGCAGACTCGAAGTCGTCGTCTCACTTCTCAGTCCCAGTATCCCTCTCCTCTTGTCGTTTTCAATTTTGGAATTGGGTGTGGATTTATGGCTAATGGTTTTGGCTAATTGTCTGGGCCCATTCATTTGGGACTTTTTTTTTTTTTTTTAAAAAATGTCCAAACTGCAAAACAATAACAAAGGAAAAAAAAGAAAAAAAGTTTCATGGGCATCTTTTCCATTTTCCGACGGACAGCGGCTGCTTCTTCACTCAAGCTCCCGGCTGATCCAGCACGGGCGGCTACGAGGGCTGGCTAGGTGCTGGTTTCGCCCCTGCTTATTCTTCTCAATTTATCAGGTGTCTCGGCTAGTCAAAGAAGCATAGTTGGAGATATTTTCTATATCCTTTTCACTTTTTTTATAAAAAAAAAAACACGATAAAACCGTATCCGATTACCGGNAAAGGAAAAAAAAGAAAAAAAAATTCACGGGCATCTTCTCTATTTTCCGGGGGGACGACAACGGCTTCTTCACTCAAGCTCCAAGCGGATCCAGCACGGGCGGCCGCTGGGACTGGCCAGGTGCTTGGTCCGCCCCTGATGAAGAGTGAAATGGTTGGTGAGGTTGGAAAAGACACCAGGGCCACCACTAGGCCATGTACAAGTACAAGGGGCCAGTTGTTACCAATGCCTATGTTATCCTGGTAGTGTAGCATCATTCGATTAGATTAATTATTGTTTGAATTGTATAATAACATCCCACCACCCATAACCAAAACCAAGTGTGATTTCTATAATGCATAGAAGGAAGTTACATATGACCTTTCTCGTGAGTAAATGCATGAAGAATTTAACTTCGCTCGAAATGCCACAGTTGTTAAATATTGGGTAACTTCTCTCAAGATGCCTTGAGTCAAAGAATGTAGCTCTTGTAAATACTTATTTTAGTGTCGTTTATGTTTCTAGCATGATTATGCTAACTAAATCTTATCCTATTTGATTGTAGACTCAAGACCGACATACCATGTAACAAGGGATCGAGGAACATTTGTGGAGTTCCTCCGATACCCAACTGGTACAAACTGGATATATGTCGAAAAAGTTGATAAAGTGGAGGTGAAAAGGATTGGTACATGCATGTTACACCTGAGCGGATGCCATACTATTCTCCTTTATGATGTCCTATTTGTGCCACGAATACATTGTAACTTAGTGGTATCCTATTTGTGCCACGAATACGTTATATCTAAATATTTCTGTGGTGGTTTTCTTGTGTTGGATTGTGAACTAAACATTTATAACTATTATATAAATTGATGCTTTTCTATGATGTATCTTTATCTTCTTCTAAAGATATGAATGTAGAAATATGTGTATAGCATGCCAGATTAACACATATCGGAAAAGAGAGAATGGATGAGTTAGCTAAAGAAGGCCTAGTAGGTTCAATCTCTAAGTTCTCTTTGTCCACTTGTGAGCATTGCCTAACACAAAAAATAACACGAAAATCATTTAGTAAAGCTTTGAGGGCTGAATTTCCATTGCAATTAATTCGTTCTAATATTTATGATCATGTGAATGTGAGGGCAATACATGAAGCTTTTTACTTCATAACACTTATAAAATTTATCATACGGTATAGTTGAATTTATCTAATTTCTCATAAGTCAAAGGCATTAGAATGTTGCAAACGACAATTAAATGTGGTAGAGAATCAAATAGAAAGGAAGGTGAAAACCTTAACAACTGAAAAGGAATATGATTATATATCCAAAGAGTTTAAGAAACTATATAATGAAAAAGGAATTTTTAGGCAATTAACTATTTTAAATACACAATAACGATATGGTGTTGCAAGATAATGAATAGAATATTTCTCGTAATGGTAAGGTCTACGACAGCGCAAACTAACTTACTTATTTTCTTTTAGGGAGATGCTTTGTTGAATGTGACTTACATTTTAAGCCCTTATTTGGTAATGATTAAAATTAGATTTTTAGTAGATTTTGATAAAAGTTAATGAAATGCGTGGTTAAAAAGTTGTGAATTCTATGAAATATGTGGATAGTATTAATTATTGACTTTAAATTAAAATTTAAATTTTAATCTCTACCAAACAAAGTTTAAATAAAGTTCATTCGAAATCAATACCTACAACACCATATCAGCTATGGACAGGTAGATCGCCTAATTTAAGTTATCTTAAATAGCAGTTGCATACATCCATGATCCCTCAAGCAAGATTGGGAAGTTAGGTCAAAAAGTAGGATGGAACCATAATTGAGATAAAGTCACACAATGTGACGTTTTTTTGAAAATAATCTTCCTTGAAAGTGTGAAACTAAAAGGGAAAACCATTTATTCAAATTAGATGATACAGTCATACTTGGTGAATCAACTAAGGTGCAAGAGGAATCACTTCTGCCTATTGATTGAAGTTGGATTGACTTATCTCTAAGTGACAGAGCCAAATTGGATTTTTTATAGAAAAGTCCTAAACATCATTTTGAAATTGAAGGGTAAGTTTTTCTAGTATTTCTAAAAGACAAAGTAGTGCTTAAATAAGTATATAATGCTCTATCATGCCTTGCAAAGGAAAAATGGAAGATTGTAATGGAAAAAATAACAAAGTCTATGAAATCCAATCAAGTCTGGGATTGGTTGATCTTCTGAATGGTAGGAAAGCTATTGGGAACAAATAAGTTCTCAAGATAAAGTGAAGGGCTAATGAGTCTACAGATGTATAAAGCTTGCCCGGTAGCAAAATGTTACACTTAATAGGAGGTTATAGATTATAAAGAGACTTTTTCACCAGTTGGGAGATTTACTTCTATTTGTTTATTATTAGCAATAGTAGAATGTTTAGATTTAGTATTATATGGATTTAAAGATTGCCTTTCTCAATGGAAAATCGAATAAAGAAATATAAATGTAACAACATGTAGGTTTTATTGAAGCAGGCTAAGAGAATAGTGGTATTTAAAGATTAATCTATAGCCTAAAGCAGTATTCTAGATAATGTTACTTGAGATTTGACAAAGCAGTAGTCTCGTAAACTTTTATAATGCTAGATGAAGAGTAGTGTATTTATCTGAAAAGGTCCAAAGGAAAATTTGTAATTTTATATCTCCACATAGATGACATTTTATTGGCTACAAATGATAAGGAATATGTTGAAATCATTAAGAAATGTTTGTCCTCAAATTTTGAAATGAAGGATATGGATGAAGCAAATTACGTATTAGGTGTTAAAATCTATAGAGATAGTTCGAAGATGCTTCTATCACAAAAGTCATATGTAAAGAAAATTATTGAACATCTCAAAATGGAAAATTGCAACCCCAATGTCACTACTATATTGAAAGGCGAAACTCTTGAGTAAAAAAAGAAATGTCCAAAGCATCATACTCCAGTACACTTGGTAGCTTGATGTATGCTATGATATGTACTCGTCTCAACACTTGTTATGACATTGGTTTGGTCAACATGTATCAATCTAATTCTAGAAGAGAACATTGAAAAGCTGTTAAGAGAATATTGAGATACCTGAAATGTACTGCTAGTTTTTCCCTTTGTTATCAAGGAAATAATTTGCGCTTAAAAGGATCAGATACTAATTGAGGTGAAAACCTAGATGAGTGCAAATCAATTTCGGGTTATGCATTCTTTCTTAATAATTGCGACATCTCTTGGAGTAGTAAGAAATGGACATACATTTCCTTATTTACAACGAAAACAGAATTTTTTGGCATGTACTTTAGAAGTACAAGAAGCTGTTTAGTTAAGCAAATTCTTTCGGAATCAAAGATTCCTAAAACGATGGTGTGAGGCCTCTATTTGATTTATAGTGATAGTCAAGCTACTATCGCATATACAAGGGATCCCAACTATCATAGTAGAACCAAACAAATTGATACAAAATATAATCTTGTACGAGACATCATAGCAAAGAAAGAAGTGACTTTGCAGTACATTTTTACGCATCATATGGTAGCTTATCTGCTTACTAAAATGATCCTAAAGATTTATTCATAACACATGTTAAATATCTATGATTGTATAAAATTTAGTAATGTACCTTGTACAATCTTAAATGTCCATCAATGAAAAAATATTTTCGATTTTATTTATTATTTTGAATATTTATGAGTAATTTGCATGCACACATACAAAGTATTCAAACATTTTGAGATTGGTTCACTTATATGAATAATCGCTTTAGAGATTTTGGAATCTGCCGAGATGAGATAAAGTAATTACGTTTTGTACTTTCTTCAATCGCCTTGATATAAGTAACTGAAATGGATTCCACTTCTCTTAGACTTGTTTTAGCGCCAGATCGAGTTCTCTATTAAGATTGTCTAGAGAAATAAATACAAGAAAAACTCAAGTTAGGTATCAAGGAATGCTTGAACCAAGATTTGTATGATGTATTTAATTTATATAATATGCCGTATGCCCTAAGAAAAGGAAAAAGATACCACAGTATGTGAATCATATCATGTGTGATTTGACGACTAATGGGAAATGAAAGAATAAATTGTTGCTTCTTCATTGTGTAAGTCCTTAAGGTATATATAATCTCAACTGCGACTTTTAAATACTTCTCAAGGCTTTATTGTAGTATTAGTACTTTAACGTAGTACCAATGATCATGAATGATTTGATCTAACAAGATATATCTAGGAAAGTAGCTATTTTGAGGTTTAGAGGTTCGAGTAGAAAATGAAAATTATTCTAACACATTTATATTATTTTGTTGGACAACTATGTTAACTAATTGAAGTTTTGGGCACATTTGAGAATACAAATATATGTTATAGAGTTCAGATATGTTCTTGATTTATTACATGATCAGAAATACTTGAACTAGATTTCAGAAAATTGAACCTAAGGTATGGCGAGAAATGTGATTCCTCTTATAGAGCTATTATATATCCCTAACATGTGTATACCATTGGATGCTCTCTAAGTTACTCACGGGTGGCACTGTCCATTTGCCACTATGAACCATATAGTTTAGATCTTTAGATAAATCTAATTGATGACTGATACGTTCAAGCAAGTTCATCATATGCAAGTGGAAGATGTTGAAAATGGGCGGATCGTCCATGTAAATTAACCTGACCCAAGAAGAGTGAAATGGATTGACGGGATTAGTTGATTAGTGTAGTTTCTACACTTGTTCGGGGGTTCTAAATGGTGATATTTTTTATTCTTTGGATGGATTAGTGCATAATTTGTTATTTATTGCTTTTATTAGGAAAAACTTATGTTTGGACGAAGAATTGGAACAAAGAATGTAAAACAGCTAAAATGAATGGAATTAAAGTTCGAGGACTAGAGTGCAAATACTCAAAAATTGTAATGGACCTCACGATGAAGATTAGATAGTATGATGAGTCAATTGTATAAAAAAAAAATCAAAGGGATGAAATATAGTCAAAATATTATCAAACATCAATTTCCAACCGAAAGAGTTATGCTTCAATTTTTTTGCCTTAGATTGAAGCTCATTTTTGTATGTTTTTCAATAATTGAGTTCTAGTTTTGTTTGATGATTGATGAACCCTATTTTTGTTTATTTCAATTTAAGAATTTAATTTAGATATTTCTTGATTAATTTTGCATTCCCATTACACTATTTAATTGTTTGACCATCAATTGAATATATAGTTATTGTTGTAGTGTATGAATACTCACAATAAATTTAGAATATGATAAAATCAATACATAAGCAATATGTATTATGAATAATAACTATGTCATGTACAATCATGTAAATAACATAAACTGGATGCATGATTTTCATAGGAATTTAGGCAGGAATATGATTGAGCCAGGTCGTGTTAATCATATGTCAGTGTATCACGAACAAGAACATTTAACATTTCACATTATTGGTTGTTAGAAATGCATGAAATTAACTAGATTATTAATTGGAAATTGAAACAGATGAAAATAAAGGGAATTATGAATCCAATACGAGCATTCACATTCGATAAAATCACAGTTTACTTACTTTATTAGTATAGATTAGAAGTAGTATAAAAAATCATAAAATCACTCTTTTGATGTCACTAGTCACTCGAATTTAATACTAACTATTGTACTACATCTTAAACCTTATTTCTCGTGGGAACGATAAACTCGATACTTACTATTTCTACTACTTGCATAACAATCTCGTACGCTTGTGAGTTTCAACATAACAAGTTTTTAGCGCTATTGTTGACAAATATCGGATTTAATTTTATTTTAGTAGTTTATATTAAGTTTATTTTATTTTATTTTTGTTTTTAGGCTTTAGTTAAGATACCTAATATTTTCTTATTTCACTATTCATAGGCTTCTAACGGTTTATGCAAGTTCTTAATACGATTGAGATTCTCCCTATAGATCCCGAGATGGAAAGAACCTTCAAGCAACGTAGAAGAGACACAGAGAACAGGTAGGATAATGGTTGGGAATCAAAATCAAATTCAAAATGCACTACAGGAAGAATCACTTCCAGTTCAGCAACCACCTCCTGCTCAGCTGGTATTAGTAGGGGATTATGTTAATTCAATGCCAACTCCAATTCAACCTTCGATCTATATCCGCCCTTCAAACAGGCTAATTTTCACATCCAACTAGATGTCATAAACCTATTCTAGAATCATCATGACAACAAGTTTTGCGGAAAGGCTACAGAGAATCCTCATACATATAGGCATTTATCATCCTGTACAAAGTGATCAACCACGAGTGAATGTCACAAGATACATTTTGAATGCATTTACTCCCTTACACAAGAAGGCCACAAAAACATGGCCACAAAAGCATGTAGTCATAGAATGACATGGTTCAGAAATTCACCATGAAGTTCTTCTCACCAACTCGAGTTCATCAAATCTAGAGTGAAATACATAAATTTAAACAGAAGGACCTCAAGTGTACCTCTTCCACTACGGTATACATCAATAGTTCAAAAACATGGTAGATGCTTCGGCATAAGGATTGATAATGACTATGGAGGTGTATGATGCTTATAAGTTGTGTAAGAGAATGGCAAAAAATCAATCGACGTGGTCAGCGGCAGGGAAGTCTAGAGGAAAATAACCGGTATACGCAATGTGGATGCAATGACAACATTAGCAGCACAAATGGAGGCAATAACGAGAAAGCTTGACACTTTGACCCATTCCATGAATATGGTACAAACTTCAGCTCCGGTATGCCCAGGTTGTGGGACATATCACATCATTGCAAGTTGTCCATTGGCTTCTACTCACACGGGTCAATTATGAACAAAACTTCTAGAGGCAATAAAACTACCCAACAATTACCATCCAGACTAGAACAAGCAGCCAAACTCATCATGGGATAATAATTAAGGGCAAAATTATCAAAAAAGACGAACATGGTTCCAACAACAACATCAGCAAGAGTGAAGGTCGTTGCCATCACAAAGACGGAGACCAATTTCCAGAATCAACAGACTTCTATTAAGAATTTGGAACATCAAATGGGATAGATAGCAACTACAATAACCAATAGCTAATAGACCACATGGTACCTTGTCTTAGAGAAAAATCCGTGGGAGCAAGTACTAGCAATTGAGGTGGTGAATTTTGAATCTAAAGAGTCACCATTATTCATCCCTGCCACTCATGTTCAGGCCATCACCACTAGAAATGGGGTTCAACTACCAAAAAGTATTGCAAAAATGAACAAAACTGAGGATACTTAGGTATCTATGAAGGGCAATGAACAAGTGGAGTATAATGAAGAATCAATAGAGAAGGATTAACAAACTTCCTCAAACAGTACACAGGTTGATGGAAGAGCTCCTATCAAAGCACCTACACAACACGCCCAGTCCGATTCTCACAAAGGTAGAAAAATACCAAGTTGGAGAAGCAGTTCACAAAGTTCCTGAAAGTTCTAAAAAAGTTGCATCTCAACGTCCATTTCATTAATGCAATCCTTCAAATTCCAGACTACTCCAAGTTCTTGAAAGAGATGTTGACTAAGAAGAGGAAGCTGTCTGAGCATGAAACAATAGCTTTATTTGAAGAATGCAGCGCAAACATTCAGTGTAGGATCCCTTTTAAACTTAAAGATTTAGAGAGTTTCACTCTACCTTGCTCCATAGGAAATTTACATGATATAAATTGTTTAATTGATTCAAGAGCGAGTATTAATTTAATCACAGGAAGCTGGGATTAGGAGATTCTAAGGCGTCATCTATCATCTTACAAATAACAGATTGTTCACCGAAGCACTCCTACGAAATAGTCAAACACGTGCTTATCAATGAAGAGGAGTTCATTTTTCCAGTTGACTTCATCATCCTAGACATAGCAAATGCATATCATATGCCAATAATTCTAGGAAGGCCATCATTGTCTACAAGCTGAGTCTTGCTAGATTTTGATACTAATGAGATAGTTCTAAGGGTGGAGGATAAGCAACAAGGCTTTACCATGGAGAATCTAATCAAGCAACCTTCCAATTTTGAGGATTGCCAACGATTGGATCATTGGGAAAGCTACAAAGGTAGGCCAGATGCAAGAGGAATTATTGGTATGGACAATAATGGAAACATAATTGTTTAAAGACTTGAGGATAAGTCGAGGAAGTACAATGACTGCATCAAGTGTAGAGCTGAAAACTCTGTTCTCAAGCCACCATGAAGTGCCTATAAACAACACGAGTCAAGTTAAGGACTTTAAAACAAAGCGCTTATTAGGGGACAACTTAATCTTTTTCCCTTTTATTTATTATGCTTTCTATTCATATGATAATTTAGATTATTTATTAGTTTTAGTTAGGGAATCATCCTCCTCCTCCCATGAAATTAAACAGTTATATCATGAAAATCCTCTAAATAAACAGTTATAATTAAATTTACCATGAGATATGAGTTTATAGTTCTAGACAAATGTGGTGCAGAGGTTGAGTGACTACGCAACTTTTTAGAGAATATTCTAAGATGGTAACCCGTGTCATCAATTTGTATACATTGTGATAGTCAATCTGCAATTGAAAGAGCACATAATAACATGTATAATGGTAAATCTAGATATATACGTCGTAGACATAATATCATAAAGAAACTACTCTCAACTGGAGTTATCTCTATGACAATGTGAGGTTAAATGATAACATTATGGATCTTCTAACAAAAGGGTTAAATAGAAAGTTATTTAAAAAGTCATCGAAAGGAATGTAACTTAAGCCCTTAAACCTAGTTGACTGAAGATCCCAAAATTTAGGTTTAAAGGAACACTCTAATTGTAAAGACTTAGTTAAATAATTGTGGAGATGTTATCTCCTATCCATTTCTATGATGTAATAGTGTTGTCTACAAGGATGAATGATAAACAATAGTCTTTTAATGATTCTCATGCATAGAAAATCGAGTAAAGTAATGCGGGTTACTTGAAATAATAAATCAACTATGAGAGATAGAAGTATGTCTGCTTCTAAGAAAATTGTGTGAGGCTCAAATTTAGAAACTCTCGTAGAACCAGGAGTATGTTCATGGCCATAAACAAACATAACAATGAGAACTAAATTGTGTTATGAAGATAATTGGATGGAGTATTTCATTACTTACATAAAAGGTAGAACAGTTCCAAGATATTGTGTCCATGGGTCAGCTGGTAAAGCAATTATACTTTTACATTCAAGGACCAAGGGGCCATTGGACACTTCACTTCAATATTTTAATATATTTTATTATTGTTAATCAATTAGTCTTCGTTGGAATTTTATTTTGTTATAAGCGTCTTGTAGGATATTCAATTTTGTATATACTAAATAAAATATTGAATATTTTTTTCGATTATCCACCTAAATTATTAATTGATGTACAAATTTCCTTTTATAGTCCTGTATTTATCATCATTTATGTTTCGACCTGCATCACAAAGTGAAATAAAAAAAATAACAAGGACAAAAGCTAATAAATTTTCTGAACCCATAAAGTTATGTTTTCCTTTTCTTTTTAATATTTTGTCTTTGTAAGTGGTTTTACTTTGTCTTCTTAAAATTTTATAATTTAAAGAATTTTTGGGACTAGAAGAGCATTTATTTTGAGGATCTCTGTACTGTGGTTTAAAATTGAATTAAATCACAAATTATGGTTTGATTTGGTTTAGTTTGTACACTGAAACAATTTTGTTTGATTTGGAGTTTTACAAAATTGTTTTAAATAGTTTGATTTGAAAAAAAAAAATGTCTAAAATTGTCAAAATCAAACGGTTTATCCTCTTGAAACTCATTTAGTTTGCAATATCTTTTGATTAAAGTGTTAAGAGACGTATTTTTTTTTACACTTTTATGTCTTGTCGTAGAAATAAGTTGACATGTCACGAAGCTATGAAGTGAATTTTCGTTAATTTACGACATCACAAATATCGAAATGGTGAAATTTGAAATCAAAATTGTAGTTAAGTAATTTAACTGAATTAAAATTTTGCCAGGCCAATGCTTTGTCATCCAATATCGGTATTTTTTGGTACTTATATATTTTCTTTATTTAATAGTAACATCTGCAAGAAATAAAAGTTAGGATGGCCATAAAAAAAGGAAAATTAATGTGAGAGATGAAAATTAAAAATTAAACATGGTAAAATAATCACGGCCGCAGTTTTTATCTTTTTCTCTCTCTGAAAAATACAAATATTGGACGCTTGAAAGTTTGTATTTTTGTGAGTTTTCCTTGTACGTATAATTCATAGACAGATATTGATTGAATAGTTGAATTAAATTAGGACTCCAATTCTTTTGGTGTGGCAAATATCAGTGCAAGCGACAGAAATTTGAGAATATTCAGTTTCTTTCTACCCCGTAATTATCTATAATCTTCTATTCGGTGTTTCGCATTCATTGTTTTCTTGCGCTCTGCCCCTTCATAAGATAAAGCATTCCTTGATTTAAGGCTTCAAAATTCTTGATTCTATTGTGAATTTGGGATTGATTGCGTTGCAGGTATTATTTGCCTTCCCAACCTTACTTCTGTTTCTAGGGGTTTATTTTTCCCCAAAATTTTCGTCTTTTACTCGTTAATTTTATATGTTGATTCGATTTCTCTCTTAAAATTGGGTATTCGGCTAATATTGGATTTTTTTTTCTCAATTATTCTTATTATTTTGCCTCGTTTCTTACTTATTAAGATACCCTTTCGCTCTACTTCGTAGACAAGGCTCGTTCCGTTATTTGCTAAAATGAGTTATAAGTGTGTAACTTCACTCTTGATTTAACATTACTAGAACAATATGTTGGGTTGTACCTCTTTTGATCTTTTGAGTGTACACCTTATCTATTCGTGGTTATTGATAATCTGAATTAGTTTCATTGATGCATTCAGAACACGGAGATGTCATCTTCTATGGAACAAAGCTATTTTGTACAATCGGCGAATTTGCTTAACGGAGTTTGAACTGAAGTTGATCTTAATAGGATTAGGAAAAACTTATTGTTAAGTCTTCCTGCAATGGTAACTTAGAAATGCGCAGAATTTTATTTCATATCCTTTCTGGAATCATAAATGAAGAATACCCAAATCAGCTGCAATGACGTCATTTTTTATGGCTCTCTTCGTGGGATTATTTAAAGATGCTCACTTGAGATCTGACGTGCATTATGTAAAGCTCATTTTGACAGGAAATGATTCTGCATTGAAATTTATGTGTAGAATGAGACTATATTTGATAAGCACGCTTATCTATTTAGTTTTATTCCTTGGAGTTGATTGTTTCTTCAGTGAATTCCATCCTTAAGTAACTGGTTCTGCATAGATTTTTCTGAGATCATAATTTGATTAAGTTTTGAAGTGTTGTGTTTGTATTATTTTGGTGACTTCACTTTACTGCTTTTGAGTCTTCATTATGTTCTTCCCAGAGTTGAAGGTACTGTTTGCCGGAGTGCTAGTTTTAGCCTGTCTATTAAACTCTTGAATATATAGCTTTTGATAAGATTCCTTTGACTTGGGTTTCTGTTTGTTGGTTAAAGGCAGATATTGTTAGTTGAGATCATTATAGCAGTTTTTCTTCTGTGACTCTATTTACAGTTGGCAATGATGGCTGAAAAGAGGAAAAAGTGGTTAAATGCTGCCAATTTGGTCGGCTGCACATCTACCGAACAGTATAGAGTAAAACGGACAAAACTGGAATTACAACAGTATGACTTGAACATGAGATCTAACATCTCTCTAGCATGGGATAACAAGATAAAGAGTGTCATCTCCAAGAAGGAGCAGATCGGCATTTCACAAAGACACTTACTTCCATTTATTGGGGATAGTCCACGAGGACAGAACATATTGGCTGATGTTTTTTCAGTACCCCAGGATATATTTGACTTGGAAGATCTATTAGAGGTCCTCTCGTATGAGGTAACTGTCAAGCCTACTGTAACTTTGATTTTTGAAGGCATTTTTTTGCTTACAAAATACAAAACTATTCTGTGTGGAACTTTGTTATAGGTCTGGCAGACTCAGTTGTCTGAAAATGAAAGAAGCATTCTTTCACAATTTCTACCTAAAGGATCTGAGCCAGATAAAGTTATTCAGGAATTGCTTGAAGGGGATAACTTCCACTTTGGAAATCTGTTTCTCAAATGGCAAGTTTTACTGAGTGCATATTTATTTTGGGATATGGATGCATTAGTGATTCATTGTTCCAAAAACTGATTTAGACTTGTCAAAATTTATTTTTGATTTTGAGGTTATGTTTAGTTTCTTGCATAGAATAATAATATTTTGTTGTATGGCTTGAACAGTTTTTACTATTCTTTAGGGATTCTTGATATGCAACTCAATAAATTGCCCTCCAACCATCTTGAAGGACATATTTACTTCTATATATTATTCTACTTTGCTTGCATATAATTGATTTAAGGGTGTTTACTTCTTCTACCTGAGAAAAACGAAAATATCTTACATCCCCAACATGCTCTCTATCGTAATGGATTTCTGATCTTTTCAACACAAATTTGTGGGATGGGCTCTTTTGAATTGCTCACTAATTTGTAAAGTGTTCTTCAGGGGTGCTTCTCTTTGTTTTGGGAAACTCCACCCTGATAATATTCTTCACGAGGAACGCTCTACTAAAGCCAGCAAGATGGCATACTATTCAGACTTGCAAAAGTATCATAAAGAGTATGTAGTTTTCTATCGTCACTCTTTAATGCCATATATTGTTATGCTTAATTGAAATTTTGCTTTAAGTTGTTTCCTCACCATATTTTCATGCTTGCTGTGTCAGCATGATTAAAAATTTGCAGATTTTGAAAGAACAATGGGCTAGCTGCAAGGATAGGGGAGAGGACGTTTTGTGGAAAATATGGAGGTTTTTTCTTCATATGCTCTTTCCTACAAGAATTGTTTACACAGCTTGTTTTCTGTTTGCAGCCCAATCATCACATAGTAATGAATGCATAGTGAGAACTCAAGTTGTTGTTTTATTTTTGGATAATGTGCAGAAAATGTTTCTTGGACAGGAAAGATGATACTGTTTGCAATGGCTTGACAGTGCTTGCAAGACCTAGAAAAGGAGAAAAGCTGAACAGGCTTAATGTCCAGCATGATGATGGTGCCAAATACATGTCTTACATCAAGGTCGTTTGACATGGCGAAATTTTTTTATAAGTTGCTTCTAGTTCTTTCTTTATACACTGAATCTTTGGGGTTACCGGTGCTGATTTTAGTACAGCCATTATTTGTGAAAGTCTTTTTTTTTTTTTTCTTTTAATGATTTGAATATTGGTCTTGTTTCTCTGTTTTATTTCACGCCTACTTGTTAATTCCTATAGGCAACAAGTAAACTTATGTCTCTCTCTTAAAAAAATTAAGAATTTCCCTTTTGCTTTCCTCATCTTGGAGGCATTTGTCATTTTGTTAATGCTTTCAAACTTAGTTTGCCACATCTGGTTCTACAGGTTAGCAAGGAACAATATCAACGTGCTAAGAGTACTATGAAGCTTACCAGTAATAGCATTCGGCCAAGATCTCTTACTAAGATTTTAGGTGACATCAATGTGCATGCTCAACCATTTGAAGCATTTGAGGAAGAAGAAAAAAAGAAGATGCATGACTACTGGTAAGAATTTTCCTTTTATTAATGTCGACATTCTAAACCTTTTTTGGCATCATGCCATCTCATTTGATGTTGATCATCCAGGTTGCAATTGGCAAATGAACATGTTCCAGAAGGTTTTGCTAACTGGAGAAAGAGACAATTCGGGAGAGAGCAATTAACACTAAACTTAGGTCTAGAAATGGGACGAAAGCTGAAGCATAGGAAGGTTTGTTGCCTTTTCTTTTTTAAAATTTTCTCATGTTAGCGGTGTAACTCCAAGCCATGGAATATAATTTTCTTCAGTTTTTTCTGTCTCTTGTAAATATCTCTAGAGGACAGTTTTTTGACTTGTTATTCTGTAGGCTATCCTTGAAGAGGAGAAAGTGGATTTCCATGATACGTTGCCAGAGCTAGCAGCAGATGATAGCAAAGAAGAAGCCACGATGATGGTTAATGGAGAAGCGGGTCATGAAATGGCTATGGCTATGGCTATAGAGGTTGGTTTTCATGCCCTTCTTTGTTTCGTTAGCTCATGTGATGGTACAGAATCAATATTTTTTAACATCATACTGAAATTTGAGTACATAGTATTTTGTTATGATACAATTTTAATAGATTCACTTGCCCCCAACCCCTCAAAAAAAGAAGAAAAAAGAATATATGTTTAAGTTCATCCACTTAACAATGGTTTTTTGTATTAGGGTGAGAAGGGAGAGAATGATTGCATAATGGAGAAGCAGATGCATAATGATAGAGAAAATATCAAGGATTCTGATAATTCCACCCACATTTTCATTCAGGATCATTGTCAACAGCAGATTTCTTCAATTATGGAAAGACCTCAGTTCAACCCTGTGGTTGAGTCTCTGAACCTGGGTTATATTCAAAATCAACAGTGTGATATCTCTCAGGTCAAATCCATGGACATGGAATCTCATGGCCATAATTCAATTACAGAAACAAATGAAAATCAAGTAATTGTAACAGGGTGCCCCAGAAATCTGAACCAAGTTGGTGGTAGCCAGAGGGATCCTCTCCAATCTGTTAGTGATGTTTGGGCGGCAGTTAACATTTGTGATTCCTATTATCCATCTACTTCTGAAAATTACAAATATGCTTCTGCCAATGAGATGTCACTTGGGCATTTTCAGTTTATAAAGGAGCAACCAGTGAGAATGATTGATCCGGAAACAGACATGCAGGATAAGAAGGATATGTTTTACAAACAACCTGATGACATGTCTTTCTTCAGTTCATACCCTACTCAAGACCGAGATGAACGAATACAATCTCTCTTAAAGGGTCAGGGTAGTTCACCATACCATCAAGAGCAGAAAAAAGCGAGGTTAAATATTCAACCAGTAGCCAATCTAATGATGGAGGCTGCTCCATTGTCCAGACATTTCAGGGAACAGACTTGTCTATCTCTTCCTCTGGATCAGAGGCAGAATAGACTAGACTATCTTTACATGCATCAGAACCTTCAGGCAACTTTGTATTCTGATGGAGATCAGTATACTTTCCCAAGGCAGGAGCACTTGCCCATCAATGTTCATGATTGTGTGGCTGTTAATACTGTATGCATGTCAGCCCCGTCTCAATCCCATTTGAATGGAGCATTGATGTCAGCCCCATCTCAATCCCATCTGAATGAGGCATTGATGTCAGCCCCATCTCAATCCCATCTGAATGGAGCATCGATGTCAGACCCATCTCAATCCCATTTTAATGGAGCATTGAGTCAGAATCGGTATCCAGGTGAGAGTGGGGGCTGTGGAGGATCATCTACCTATGAAGGTGCCATTGGTTTGAACCACAGCATTAGCAGCATTGGCAAGTCAGAACAGAGCCTACACAGTATCGCAAGTGAGTGTAAGGAACTTCAACGTAGTGCCACTAATGATTCAATGCAACGATTTATCCAGTCTGAAGACTGCAGTGGGATGGGTGGGGGGATACCCTCAAACAGCATCATGTTGCAAAGCTCACCTAATCCACTTCACTACTTGAGTGGCTGTGAGGCTTCTGCTGGCCTTAAGATCAATAACCTTGGATGGACAGGAACCCCACAGCAGAGTTTTGGATTACCGTATGTGGATAAACCGACCCCACAGCAGAGTTTTGGATTACCGTATGTGGGTAAACCGTTCTTAAAATCTTGGAATCAGTAAGGATCTCCTACCCGTTTGGACAAGTTTATTACTGGTTTCTGCTCAAGCATACACCTTGAGTTTTTAACATTTTTTGCTTCATAAAGAGCTGGTTGTGGGTTTTTTGTCGTTAGTGAAAGCTCCAGATCTGGCAAATTGTACATACAGAGCCAAACTGATGACCATGTATGTAAGTCGATTTTTACAGGGATCAAGGAATCTCTGTTGTAACAGAATGCCAATTTTGATTTTGATGCTCACCGGCTTTTGTGCTTAAGAATATTATAATCTTCTAATGCTTTTGTTGTACAGAT
>CAIGRL010089610.1:0-11836 GCA_903798325.1 Fraxinus xanthoxyloides
AAAAAAAATCTTGGCTCCTGTTTAACCCACATTATTTTTTTCGTTCTCATTCTTCTACTCATTTTCAACCACACATTTTTCAATAAAATAATATTTTCCATCACATCAATAATTTTTCCTTCTTTTTTAATCACATATTGTTCGTCACATCGCTTCAAATGAATGCATTCTCTTTTAGCACGCACCAAACACTTGAACCTTGACTTTCAAGTGAATAGGAGTCTTAAAAGAGTCTAACTCAAATTCGCCGGACATAAATCCCCGTCGTAGTTTAAGAATCCATGTAAATTGCCTTCATATTTGTCCGATATCCAGAAGGAAAATTGATTTTTCAGAAATTGCAGTTCTATCTTTCTTAGGGTAATTCAATTCTTCAAAACTCCCATTAACTCTTAATTCTTTACTTTCTTTCTTTGTTTTATTTTATTTTTTCCATTTTCATCAGTATTTTTTCCCCATTTTTTTTCCATTTTCTGTGAATTGATTCCTGGGTTCAATGAAATGCATATTGGGATGTCAATTGTTGTTTATCAGCTGTTAATTCATGGGAAACAAGTACAAGTTCCATTTTTTTCTATAAAAATTGCTGAAATGTTACATAAGGATGGTTGAGGTGTAATTGGCTAAAGAACGAGCTCGCTAATTATGATTAGGAAGAAATCATGTGAATGATCTCTTCGTTTTTAGCTGCCCAATTAAAGACTGGTTCTGATTTTGCATGCTTCTGAGTTTCATATTCTTTTGGGAGAATTGGGACATGCTTGTTACTTTGATGTTGGCAGTTCCAGATCATTTCTAGTTACATATGCTTGAAGCCTATGCGGAGCTTTACTGTTTATCATTATCGTTCAAGGTTTTATGTGAAACTATGTAGATCTAATTTTTGATTTCAGTTAAAAACACAAAACCTCTGATTTAATAAGAATTTGGACATTGTAGAAGTTAAAAGTGAATTCACATTGCGATGTCCACAGCGTTTGGACAAAAAGCTTGCAACGGGCTTTACCGGGTGAACACTTTTACGAGATGTTTGGCATATATGATTGATATAAAGATAGTGTACATGGAGACCCTTTGGACTATTTTGGCCTATATTTTTTGAATTTTCTGTGTGATGGTTTTCTGGAGTTTGAAGTAGTATATTTTCGCAATGCCACCTGCGTGCTTATCTATATTCCTCAATATAGCAAATCTAGCATTCAATTTCATCTGTCTACTGGATCCCATATATGGACAGCATCTACTGTAGGCATATGCACCACATCTGTCTACTGCAAGAAATAATCTCTGTACTGTTTCTAAGTTAGTGACTCCATTTATAATATTTGTTTTTTCCCTGCACCCTAATTTGGAAATCTAGTCGTGGGTTTTATACCTAAAGATGGATTCCAGCTCCAGGAATGTTGAACAAGAGCTTGATCGTATCAGCAACCTCCCAGAGCCAATTAGATGTCTGATCATCTCAAGGCTTCCTATCGAAGAACTTGTAAGAACAAGTGTTCTATCAAAGAGCTGGCATAAGACTTGGAAAAATGTTCCGCATCTTTATTTTGATCTAACGCGAATGACAAAGGCTTGTAGGGAGCTTTTTTATCAAGCCAAGAGAAATGGGCGAAGCCATTGTGCACGATACTTAGTGGCGTGTTCTGAGCAGCATATCAATCAGCTTCATGATGCAGCTAGATTAGTTAATACTATCCTCAGTGCTCACTCGGCTGCTGTCACTAGTTGCAGGATTAATCAATTTCCAATAGGTTTTCAAGAGCCAGTAGAATCTGTTGAATATCTTACCCGAATAAAAGGAGTTCAAGAACTGTATCTTACTGGCCGACCTTTGATAAGATCTGGTCCTGAAAAGCTAAAGCCACTCCCTTTTCCCTCATGGGGGAAGACCCTTCAAGTTCTTGAACTTAGCAAATACACCATCAAGGATGCATCAATTTTCAGAGGATGTGACAGTTTGCATACACTGAGGCTGAAGATTGTTAAATTAGGCAATGAAAGTATGGATGAAATACTGACTTACTGTAAAGCCCTTAAAGAATTTATTCTACGTTCTTGCACTGGGGTTGAAAATCTCACGATATCTAATAAAAACCTCAAAATCTTGGAGCTCCATAATATTTCTTTTAGTCTGATTAACATATATGCTGAGAGTCTAGCTGTGCTTGTGCTTGACAACATTCAGTGTCCAGCTAGTTGTCTTGTCATTGAAGCACCTATGGTGGTGAAATTGGATGCTTTCCATGTACGAAAAAAACAAACAATTTGTCCTCTCAATCATAAAGATTGTTTCGAAATGGAGGAACTTCTGTCCCGTTGCTGCGGAATCTTGGTAAGAGAAATCCTAACTTTATAGTCAGTTATTTACCGATCTTTACTATTATTTATGTATTGTCACTGATATTATTTTCTAGACTCTTACTACTTTTTCTTTGTTTATGTTCTTCCGTTTTGTTGTTTTGGGGCATGTGCGTGTTGTAGGGGTCCTGTGATGATGCTGGGCGTTCTATATCCACTCAGACTTTATATATAAGTCCATTCAAGAAACTGCAGATGTTATCATTAAATTTGGATCTAAACAATATCGGGGAGGCGATAATACTGTCTTACTTTTTCAAAGAGTGCTCTGGCCTAAAAACTCTACATATATGTCTTCCTGTAAGTACACTCTCTGAGTAGTCTGAAGATGTTTCAATGGGATGCTGATTGTTGAATTGTTTCCTTTATCTTCTGCATCCTCATTGAAACAAATACAGAAAGAAATATAATTAAAAATAAGAGGTTAATTTCTTAATAAAAAGGATAAAGAAGCGAAAATCACTTTTGTTTTTCTCCTCCATTCTTTGATTGCAGGTCGACAGCACAGATAACTCAAACCAAGCTTCGGGAAACCAACTCTCATATCCTGAGCATTTGTTCTGGGATAGAAAGGAGATATTTGAAAGCATAGAAAATAATTTAAGTACGGTGCACATTACACAATTTAGAGGAACAGAGCTTGAAATAGGATTTGCGAAGTATATAATCACTAGAGCTCCAAAGATGAAAAAGATCATCATCGATTGTCAGGATAGCTGCACAACTGATGTGCTGAGCTTGATGAAGCTATCTAAGGCATCTGTGCATTTGTCTGTTTTCGTGGATCATCCCAGAGTATCAAGTGTCTAGAGTTCAGAAGAGAATTTGCTTGTAGAATATGACCAGCCCTGAAGGTCATTTGACATTAACTTGTTTTCCTTGAAGTTTTTAGTTTTTTTATGCTTTTTAAAGTTGAATATTTGGGAATTGAAATAGTTTGAAAGAATTCTACATTTTTCGCATAATTCTTTTTAGTAATCAGCATTCAGCATTCTCATATTTCAGTAACCATTTATCAGCAATACGGTGGAAGTAATATATCTAACTTGCTCGTTCCAAATTGTGTGAATATATTTTTGATGGAGAAATGCAAATGGATGAAGCTATTCTGTGCATGTAACGAATGGTAAAATTTTCCATTTGTAATCTATTTAATAGTCATGATCATGACCTAAAGGGAATTTTTTAGTGGACGGTTAAATTTGAGCTTAGTAATTCGACATTAATGATTGAATTATATTGTGATGTGTTCACATGAGACTATAAGATAGAACATGAGATGTAAGGATTTAAAGTATATTTGAAAATGCACTATGGTCATTTACCTTGTTTAGAGTACTCGACGTTGCCTTCGAGGGTAATACACAAGAACAATAAATTAGATAATATAATTATTATTTTCATATAACTTCATATAATTATTTAATTATATATAACTTTAGAAAATTCAGTTAGATTGATGACACAATCTCATTCTTTTAGTAAAATAAATAGAATGGAATTAAGCTCCCGTTTGACCAACATTAATTTTTTCATTCTTAATCATACATTCTTTAATAAAATAATATTTTCCATCACATCAATAACTTTTCCTTCTTTTTCAACCACATATTCTTTATCACATCACTTCAAAAAAATGCATTCTCTCATTTTAATACATACCAAACACCCTCTAATAAATTTTCTCAATCAATCAAGAGTTGACCAGGTCAAGATTAATTCATTGAAGTTTGATTTAATTGGGTCGATAAAAAGGAAAATTCTTTTTTGGATATTAATGTTTCCTTATCTAAGTCATGTCTATATTATAAATATGTTTATATTAAGATTTAAGGGTAATTTGTGCAATGCCCCATAACTTTACTGATTTTGCGCAATGCCCTCTAATCTTTCATTTTGGCTCAAAACTCCCAAATCAGCCAAACATTGCACAATACTCCCTACCGTCAATTTTAGTTAGTTTCTCTGTTAAAATGACTTTTGAATGTCAAAGCGAATAAACTCACCAAGGACTTTTTCGTCTCATCATCTCTACTGAAGACAGGGAGTGTTGAAGAAGACGACGATGACAAAATACTTGATGTGGTTTGGAGGGTGCCATTGATTACTAGTTTTGCTTTGCTGCAAGTTTTGGGTGCATTGAAAGAACAAAAACTATGAGATATGCCAAATTGGGTACCATTTTTTTACAGTTTTGTTACTTTTGAAAGTTCAGCACTTGAAATTGTTTATGGGACATTGTCTATGATATAGAGAAAGAAGGTTCATTTCTTGGATGCTCTAAAGAATTGGGTGAGATGTGGAAAGAACAAGATGAAAATAAAGTGTAATATATTTATACACGAAAAAATTTGAGCTCATTATTTATTTATGAAAATTTATTCATCCTACATATTGAATCAATCAAAATTCTATTCATAATTATTTGTTATTTTAATAAAAATACTGCATAGTCATGGTCGGATCTAGCTTGCTATATTGCTGTGTTAATTGCATATTTTGCAGTGCTGTATTCAATATGGTAGAGTTGAATTAAGCAAATGTTAGAAAGGCTAGGGTTGATTTGCGCAAAGTTTACCAATGTGAGGGTTGTACTCCGTAAAGTTTACAAAAGATAGGTTATATTTCTCGAAGCTTACCAATGTCAAGGTTGAGTAGCGCAAAAGCGTTCGTACAATTAACGTTGCCTTCTTCTTTCCCAATACAGATACACAGATCAATTTCCAACACCATGTACCTTGTATGGCAATGGAATCTAAAGGCATTTAGTTTGTAACACCTATTTAAAATTGGCTGAATGGGTACTTTCCTTTTGTCTTGTCTTTGTCTTTGAACTTTCATTCATCAATCTACTTGTACGGAATACCACTATCATGCAGGTACTTTAAAGCCAAAATGAGTGTCCTCTATCAATGGATTACGATATTAGCATATATGATAAGTGCATTTCTATGCACTTATTCGAGATTCTATTCTTATTTATTTATATGTAAATTGAGCAAATATTTACTTAATTTATGTAAATTATGTTAATTGTAGGAAAAATCCTAACTTTGATACAATTGTTGTGAAAAAAGCTATTTGAAACTTAATTGAAGTTGATTCAGAGCAATTGAAACTTAATGAGATTGCCATGGATCAATTGGAAGTATTAATGTAGCATTCACTAAAAAATTGTAAGTTTTGGGAGATAAATTTGACATTTGAAAAGTTTGAGATTTAAATTGTAAACTCTCAAAACTTTTATCGTGTCAATCATTACTGATTTCTGAATGCAGATGACTTAATTACAAATATTAGAAAATGAAGGACTAAAGTTGAATGAAAAATGTAGTCCAATTAAAAAGGAGAATTATTTCTATAAATAAGGAAGAAAATCAAGAAATCAATCAAGAAGCTAGAATTTCAAGGATTTTACACGAAGAGAACGGATTATTGGTGCAAGATCTTCATCTTTGTCCTCTTTTACCTTTAATTCAGTAATATGCTTTATTTCTTTCTTGTTTCATTTCTCTCCCATGATCTGTAATTAACTAATTAGTTAAAATGAATGATTGTAACATAGTTTTGAATCATAATTTTAGTTAATTTTTTTTTAATATTCAATTGATATTTTGAATTGTTTTTACTTTTATTTTTAATACTTTTGATGGCGACTAATCACTTTTATTTTTAATACATTGGATGGCGACTAATTTATTGATTTGCAACTACTAGTAATTACGTCGAGATACTAATTATTTGTTTAAACTTGCTTCAATTGGGCGATTGCCCCAGTTAAAGTTAGGCGATTGCGTAGCCTTCCGACCGATTGATTTTGCCCGATTTGTGTAAATTCTGAGACTTCTTCTTCAATTTCATTTGAGATGATTTTTGGCCATTTAAATACCATTTTTTGGTTACTTTTAGGGTAACACTGATATGTGCAATTATTGAGAGTCGTTGTGCATTCTTGACCAAAATAATTAATGCCCTAGATTGTTTTAGGAGATACAGATATATTCCACATCATATGTGGCGCATTGAGTTGTTTTCATTATGATTAATGCGGTTGGTTTGGTTTTTATCAACATAAAGATATAGTGGGTAAAATCAACCGAATAGATAATCTAGCTCGAGAGAGGCGATTAATTAAATTTGAAAAATAGAGTCTAACATTGTAATTTGGTAATTCCTGATTTATTGCGATATTAAAGAGACGACGGTTAAGTGACATTGCAAACCCCAACTCATTTATAATCTAAATTTCGTTCTTTCATAATTATTATCTTAATTGATTTTCAAATTCATTCTCTTTTCGTTTTTACATATAAAATTAAATTATGCGTTTTCAATTTTAAAAATTGAGTCAACCGTCGTGTAATTAAAAGAAATACTCCCCGAAGGATCGGCACTCGAACTCCTAAGTCCACTTTATTACTTGAACACATATGTGCACTTGCGCTATATTTTTTTAAGCGACCACTTACTATAACGCACTTACGTAATTGAGTTTACATTACTTATTACAGCACACGCCAATAGCAATCAAGGAAGCAAGCTCCAGAAATCATGCAATCACAGAAATCAAGCAAAATATTTTATTTCCTTATACATCCTATTTCCATTCACATTTTTCATTTACCATCTTTAGAATAGATTTGTACATATAAATGTATATCACTATCATTGTAATATGTGTGAGTTGAAACATAAAAGAATTCACCTTCTTCATTCTACCGTATGTTGAATTTATTATGGTATTAGAGCAACCCCTTCACTGCGATCTCTTCTAAATTTCGCCAGCATCAAAACACCAGGAATCATGTCTGACTCCACAACCTCCACTCCTTCCCAATTAATCAATGACATCACATCTCCATAATTTTTTAACCCCAACTGACAATCCCGGTGCCATACTTGTGCTGGATCTTCTTACTGGAGAAAATTATCCAACCTGGAAACGCTCCATGTGAATGGCTCTGAACGCTAAAAATAAACTTGTTTTCGTCGACGGAACTCTAAAGAAACCATCAGACACACAAATTGCCAACCTATGGAATCGTTGCAGCGATATGGTTTTCTCTTGGCTGTTAAACTCGATTGATAAACCTCTTCAGCAGAGTTTAATTTATTGCACATTAAATTTTGAAATTTGGGCAGATTTGGACAACCGTTTCTCTTAAAGCAATCATCCTCGCCTCTACCATCTCCAACGCGACTTGGTTAATCTCAAGCAAAACACCATGACTGTCACCACCTACTACAACACAATCAAAGGGCTATGGGACTAACTCATAGCACTAACCGAGCCCAACCTCTGTAATTGCAATGGTCACAAGCGGTAGGAAGAATCAGTCAACTTCGAACGGTTATTCCAATTTCTCATGGGACTCAATGACTCCTTCTCCAATATCCAAATTCTAGCTATGGATCTCCTTCCTACAATCTCTAAAGCGTATGCCACCATAACCAAGAGGAAACCCAACGACTCCTACAAATCCCTTGCTGCCCAAACCCGAAACCACCGCCATGGCTGTCCCACGAACCGACAATCAAGGAAATCGAGGGTTTCGCCCTCGCAATGACAAGAAGTACACCAAGTGTAGGAGGGAAGGCCATCAAGAATCTTCTTGCTTCGAGATAATCGGCTACCCCCTCACTAGACCACCAATAAAGCAAAATACCCAGTTCGTCCTGGACGTTTTTCAGCAGGCAATCGCCCAATCGGCAATTGCCCACACGGGCCAGCCCATAATCACCCACCCACAGCGAACATGGTGCCGGTATCTTCAAATTGTCCTACCTCGAGTGTAATTTCGGGTCTCTCTGACGAGCATTATCAACAATTGATGGAACTACTACAGCCCAACACCACTGCACTTTCGGCCTTCTCTGGTAGACCCCCTTCACCCACACAAATTCCATGGATAATAGATAGTGGAGCCTCTGCAAATATATCCTGCCTTTCTAATTTGCCTAAGGCTCAACATTTTTGGCCCCACTCACAATCTATTATATTGCCCACTGGTTCTAAGGCCCGTGTCACACATATGGGCCACTTATATGTATCTCCTCATTTATGTCTCTATAATGTTCTTTTTGTTCCCAACTTCAGTTATAATTTAATTTCAGTTAGTCAACTTACCAACTCATCCAATTGTATTGTCGTCTTTTTCCCTTCTATTTGTTTCTTTCAGGACCAACACACGAGGAAGCTGATTAGAATGGGTGAAGAAGGTGGTGGCCTCTACCATTTCAAGCATTCAACTCCACCTGTTTTTCAAATCACGGTCAATCCTACAACCATGCCAGATTTATGACACTTCCGTTTAGGTCATCCCTCAAATTCTTGCATTCCAAAATCTTTATGTAGTTAAAATAAAATTAAAAATTGTGACAGTTGTATTCGAGGCAAACAAACACGCCTCCCCTTCAAACTGGTCGAAAATAAAAGTACTTTTATCTTTAATCGAATTTTTTGTGACATTTGGGGTGGCTATCCGACACCCTCCACAACTAGTGTTCACTATTTTCTTACAATTGTTGATGATTTTTCACGTGTTACTTGGGTATACTTAATGCGTTTCAAATCTGATACATTTACTTGTCTAACTTCATTTATTAAAATGATCCACACACAATTTAATTGTCCCATCAAGGATATTCGATCTGATAATGGTCAAGAATTCCTCTCTCATCGTATGCAACATTTTTTTCTTGACCATGGCATCATTCATGAACGTACTTGTGTTGAGACACCACAACCAAATGGTGTCGCTGAACGAAAGCATTGCCACTTGTTAAATGTGGCTCGATGTCTTCATTTTCATGCACATTTACCAATTTCCTTCTGGGGTGAATGCATACTTACTACTACTTATTTAATTAACCACACTCCAACCCCTTCTCTCAATGACAAAACCCCTTATGACATCCTTTTTAACAAATCTCCTACCCATGATCACCTTCGTGTTTTTGGATGTCTTCGCTATGCATGCACTTTAAACACTCATCGGGACAAATTTTCTCCTCGTGGCACATCATGCGTATTCTTAGGTTATTCCCAGACTCCACACACCTATCGTGTTTATGCCTTACAAACCAAGAATATATTTCTATCTCGTGATGTCCATTTTGTAGAGTCTATCTTTCCATTCGCTACTACCATACCACCCTTTAACGCCTCATTACCACACACCTTGCAAGAGACCCCATCATTCCTCGATTTAACACATACCACCTTGCATTCGACTCCTGTTACACATAACACTCAACTTTTACCTCCCCAAGTACCATCCCCACCAGACATTGAATCCTCCATACTAACACCAACAGATGATGATAGGCCAACAAACGATCCAGAACCCGTCACCATTTCACCCCCTCCCATAGACCTCGCCGCACAACCACTCGGCTCGCATATCTTCAGGATTATATTTACTCAGATCTACCTCCAGAGGACCCACGCTCATCACCCTATTCCCATTATTTCTCAGGTACGGTTCCTTCTTTACCTAATGTTCTTTCTTATCGTTTCTTTAGTCCACAACATTTTGCTTTTCTCTCTTTTGTCTCTAAAAATGTTCAGGATCCTGTCCATTACTCTCAAGCCATTCTTGAGCCTCATTGGCAAAAGGCTATGGCCTCTGAACTTCAAGCCCTCGAAGCTAATCACACATGGACCCTTGAACATCTTCCTCCTGGTAAGAAGGCCATTGGTTGCAAGTGGGTTTATGAAACAAAATTGCATGCAGATGGTTCCATTGAACATCATAAAGCTCGTTTAGTTGCCAAGGGATTTACTCAGGTAGAAGGCCTTTATTATAATGACACCTTTGCTCCCGTGGCTAAACTTGTTACTGTTCGATGTCTCCTTGTTATTGCCGCAACTAAACATTCCTCCATGGTGATCTTGATGATGAAGTGTATATACGACCACCGCCAGGATATTGCCATCAGGGGGAGACACGCGTATGTCGTCTCCAAAAATATTTTATATGGTCTCAAACAAGCCTCCCATCAATGGTACTCGAAATTGTCTCATACTCTCATCCTCGCTGGTTTTCGTCAATCTGCAGCTGATCATAGTCTTTTCACTCAGACTAAGGGTACAATATTTACTGCCGTTCTCATATATGTTGATGATATTCTAGTTGCTGGCAATGACATCTCTGCCATCAACTCTGTCAAACAACATCTTGCTTAGACATTCAAAATCAAAGATCTTGGCGATCTCAAATATTTTCGGATTGAAGTTGCTCGATCCCCTAAAGGCATATTCATCAATCAAAGAAAATATATTCTGCACATTCTCTCAGATTCTGGTCAGCTCAACTCTCGTCCTGCCTATTTTCCCATGGAACAACATTGTAAGCTTAATGACTTGGATGGTGATCTTATGGATGATCCTGGCTCATATCGATGATTGGTTGGTCGTCTGATCTATTTGACTATCTCTCGTCCGGATATAGCCTTTGCCGTCAACATTTTGAGTCAATTCATGCACACTCCTCGCAAGCCCCATCTTCATGCNAACTCTGTCAAACAACATCTTGCTTAGACATTCAAAATCAAAGACCTTGGTGATCTCAAATATTTTCGGATTGAAGTTGCTCGATCCCCTAAAGGCATATTCATCAATCAAAGAAAATATATTCTGCACATTCTCTCAGATTCTGGTCAGCTCAACTCTCGTCCTGCCTATTTTCCCATGGAACAACATTGTAAGCTTAATGACTTGGATGGTGATCTTATGGATGATCCTGGCTCATATCGATGATTGGTTGGTCGTCTGATCTATTTGACTATCTCTCGTCCGGATATAGCCTTTGCCGTCAACATTTTGAGTCAATTCATGCACACTCCTCGCAAGCCCCATCTTCATGCTGCTCACCGTCTGCTTCGCTATTTGAAAACTATTCCTGGTTATGGTTTCTTCTTCTCATCCACCTGTAGTTTTCAGATATCTGCTTTTAGTGACTCTGATTGGGCTAGTTGTTCACTCACGCAACGTTCCACAACTGGTTTCATCATCAAGTTGGGTGTTAGTCCCATCTCCTAGCGCACTAAGAAACAAACTACTGTATCTCGTTCTTCTGCTGAAGCTAATATCGTGCAATGGTCACAACAACCCGTGAACTTGTTTGGCTTCGTCTTCTTCTATAGGAACTCATTGTGCCACATCCACAACCTATTTTGCTCTATTGTGACAATCAAGCTGCTCTCCATATTGCTCGCAACCTAGTTTTCAATGAACGAACCAAACACATTGAATTGGATTGTCATCTTGTTCGTGAGAAAATTAAGTCTGATCTCATTACTACCTCCTACGTTCCAACATCTCAGCAACAAGCTGACATCTTTACTAAACCCTTGGGTCGTGAATTACTTGTCTTCTATCGGTCCAAGTTGGCCATTACGGATCTCCATGCTCCAACTTGAGGGGGAGTATTACAGCACACACCAACATCAATCAAGGAAGCAAGCTCCAGAA
>CAIGRL010089684.1:0-12469 GCA_903798325.1 Fraxinus xanthoxyloides
GAAATTGGCAAATTCAAATACATTATACAATATACATTCGTAACATTTAACATACCTGATAACTGATACCTCCAGCTGCCCAGCCCAAAAATTGCCAGAGTGCGGAGTGCCTGTCCAGCGCCAAACCACAGCCTAGCCTCCGGGAAGCCCAAAAACACACTCATAGACTCACAACCCACAGGCGCGGACAAGCCCAGCAGATAACGCAGCAGCCGGACCGGGAACTAAAGTTGAAGCTCTGCTGCTCGCCTGCTCCAGCCTCCACTCACAACAGACAACTAGCCCAGCATCCACTTCAGCCCACAGCTCCACTCTCCAGCCACCACACCAGCCGACAGCCTCACCGTCCTCCTCAGTCCTCAAAATAATTTCGTCCAAATTAATTTGGCCAACAATCGCCCTCCGCCCTCGTAGTCTCGCGTCGCCCACTGTCCCAGAAGAAATGAGAAATGGATTTTTTGGAATTTTGATTGGACTGATTCCTTTTAGTTTTGGCCATGGATTGGGCTAAAACATTGGGCCTTTTTTTAAAAAAAATTGAGACCCAAATTTTTTTAAAAACTCCAGGATACAGCAGCCAGCTTCCCTCCGTCCAGGCTCTAGCCCAACAGCGCGCCTCTTTCTTCTTCTGTTCTTCATCTTCTTCCCGACTCCTAACCCCTGCCCGGCGGTCGTCTGAATCTTCCGGCGGACCCAGCACGGGCGACCGCGGGGCTGTCCAGGTGTTGGGTCCGCCCCTGACCTAACCCCATCCGATCTTGGGATGTCGTGTGCACTTTTCTCTTTTATTTTTTATATTTTTTCCTATGTTGAGGATAATGTGTTATTTAACTCAGGGGATATTACGTATTTATCTTATTTTTGTATTGTAGTCAAGTTGTTCATGTATGTTCTAATTAGATTTTATTAAATTTTTTATTATTTTTCAAATATATCCAAAAAATCATAAATCATAAATGTGAAAAATCTGGAAGATTATTTTTTTTATTTTTTATTTTTTTAAAGATGATTGTGTGTTTTGTGTTATACTTAGTTTTATAGATTTTCTGGCTAATGATGAATTCTTATTTGAAACTTGTGACCAAGTAATGCTAGTTGTGCCTATTATATTACAATCATGCTACATATATATCATTATTTACACTATTTTTTATACTTTTTCACGTGACAATATACCATTTGACAGTTTTCTCATCCAATCAATTGTTCACAACACTTATAATGCGAACAATAATGTAAAAAACAAATTGTACGAATGGCATTGTCCATTACCTTAGTATGCTTATCCACATGATGCCCTAAGCTTATCTTTGTACACAATAATCATGATCAATTATTTAGGTTTGGAAAGAGTTGTAACTTGCAATGGATTATTTAAGTTGGTAGAATTAGCTAGCTAAACCCTAAACGCATTTCACGGATTAAATCAATCGCTTAACCATTTGTGAGAATAGTTTTGAGATGGTTGAGCGGGTGACATTCACTATTCGGAGATATGTGTATGGAGTGTTTTTTTACGAACAAGTGAAATCTAGGTATTGATTGTATGCTAAAATTCTTATCCCAACTACATGTCCTTACAAAAGACTCTGCACTATTCATTGTTGATTAGAGAAAAAAGAAAGAAAAAGAATCGAGTAGGAAAACGTTACCTATACCAATATGTTAAAAAACTAGCTTGAGTAGAAATACCCGGGATTCGAACATGGTTGTCTTGATGATAAAATGAAAGCAATCTTTACAAAAATGAAATAAAAGGGGGGTGGGGGGACGAGAAAAGAAATAGTAGGAAGAAGTGGCATAGTGTTACCCCCACAAGCGAGCGAAATATAAGGAAAAAAGAGAGTACTACACATGCGTGGCTAAGTCTCGAACACTAAATCTAGGTGCCTAGTTGGTTTGATCTGCCTAGTGGAAGTTTGAAGGTCTAAACACTCGAAATATAGAAGAATCATCGCATGTATAGATAGTTATTTTAACTGATTAGATCAAACCAAACTTGAGCGGGACATAAGAGTGGCTCGAGAGCAACCTTAGAATTAGTACCTAGGAACAAAGATTAAGGGTGTGATTGTCATCCGTTAAAAATTAAATTGTTTGTTACAGTATCATTTTTCCACCACACATTCATCCAATAAAATATTCTACACACAAACCAATAAAGTTTCTTTAAGTTTTAACCACACATTTTTCCAAAAAATATTATTCAAAACTCCATTCTTTCTCCCATAATGGGAGACAAACAAGGGCTAAATACTAAGTTTGCGGCGTGCACCTCATGAGAAGGAAATAAAAAAATTGACCATTGATGGTGGGGACAGAAACAAACTCGAAGATTTAAAATGATTGAGATTAACTATGCACGCACTAGTGAAACATCGGAAAAGTTGAACTTGTTTTTGGTAGAATTGTGTGGAATCTTTTTGTGAATTGATTCATCAGTTTTAAACATGAGTTATTTTGAAGAGTTGTTTTATCATTTTTTCTATTATTTTGAAATCTCGGTTAAGTATTTTTTTTTTATCTAAATATGTATTTTTGTAATCGAGTCATGCCTGAGTTAACCTTTTGTAGTTAAGATTAATGATGAATCCTTGTAATTTTGTCCAGTCTAAAGTTGCTTGTTTTTGTTTAATTCTTGGTGTTAGGTTGATTTTCCTTTTTCCATTTTTTTTTTATATATTCTCTAATTCTATTTGATGACTGATTACCATTAAGATATGTTTGTGATTTATATTTTTTCCAGAGGTTCGGTATGAATTAGCATGTGTAAATAGATAGAGATACTATTATGCCTTTTGAAATCATAAAAAATGATCTTTGTGAATTTATGCATGAGTATGTATGCATAATTTAATTAGAGATAATTCGGTTCGCATATAAGTAAAGAATTGATTGACCTCGACACGCTATTAATTAAAATTTATTAGTTGACAATTGACGAGTAATTGAGAATTAAATTAGGATCACAATGATGAATTTGTTGCCTTGGGTTGATTGAGTTTTAGTCTTAAGTCTCTTATATGCATTTAATTGCTTAATTTAGTTAGTAATTAGGAAAATTAAACTCAAAAGCCTCTATCATAATTGTGTGTCTAATTTAGAGCTAGTACTAGTAAGAAGTAAAATAAGTAGATTAATTATTATGTGGATAGGACAATCACTTCATCATTATATTATTTGTTTATGATTAGTCCACTCGAGGGATAATCCAATCATAAGTTTTTTCGACGTTATTGTCAAAGATGAATTATTTTACGATCTTTAATTTATTTTTATTTTTTTTTACCATTTTTCAGCTACGTTTGGAATTGTGTTTCACTTAAAAAAAAAAAAAGGGGGGAAATGAGAATATAAAATTTTCTATCCTTCTATTTTTGCAATCCGCTTTAATAAAGCCTAATGGCCCAGCTAAATAAATTAAAAAAGTAGGACCCTGGAACATAGTTGTAGTTGTGTGAGAAACATTAACTCGACCACTGTCATTAGAACAACATAATAAAAAAAAATTTGTTGTCACCATTGGTTGTTGTCGATACTATGTATTAATTATATATCTATATAACGAGTATTATAAAGGGAAAAATATGCATTCAAATTCTTGTTCGTTGCAAAATGTATTTTTATGTAGGATTACGTTGTTATTTTATTTGTTGCATTGAGATTTTTGTTGTTGTTGATTTTTTTTTTTGTCCTCTAGAGGTTAAACTGTCGTACTTTTTACACTTGAATTCCCACCATGATAGACATTTTTGTTGATTTTCTCATTATTTCGGGTTTTAACATTGGAATTTAAGAAATGGCAATTGGCACAAAACGTCCTTGAAAATGGCCGGCGTGCGGCAATAGGTTGGGGGCGAGTTTTGGGGAGAAGGTGAAGTTTGGTGGGTTATTTGCACTTTTTTAAATGTTTGGACCAATAGTTGCAATTTGTTCAATTGTTTTTCTTTCCTTTTCTTTTTCTTTTTGTTTCAATTGAATGGAGGGTAAAATCGTCAAAATATGGTGAAAATGACCTTCGGCGCACTAAAAGTGAAAGGTAAGTGCATAAATATCAAGATATGAAAGGTTGGGACGGTATCCACAATACCCTCCAAAGATATGGACGTTTGTGCCAATTACCCTTTAAGAAATATGGTTCTTATAAATCTTTCACGAGAGTTAAAATATTATTGATCATGGTAACTTTCTAAACTAAAACCATTATGTAAAATTAAATTTCAACGACATTCAAAACTAAAACCCTAAACCATTATGGAAAAAGAAGTTTTCTTAATGGTTAAGATCAAAGGTATAAGCCATAATGAGTTTTCATGAATTTATAAAACATTGCGAATAACTTTTCATAATTGTTTATTAAGTATTACATGTATGTATTATGATTATTTTCTACAATTTTTCTTCCATTGTTGTATATTTCTTTTCTAATAACGACTAAATATGTTACCAAAATTTATCTTGACAGTTATTTGCATACCATATATTTCAAAATGATAGATGGCAACTTGTTCACAAGTGGTGTAGTAACTCAATTTTTGGTGGCTTCAGGGCGGAGTCCATTAAAGTCCAGTGCAAGCCTACATTCGGGCCCAACCCAATTGGAGTTTATATATGTATACATATACTTTGGTTTTATATGTTATCATCATTAAATCTATAATTAAAAACTTAAAGTTCGACGTCCATTAAACTGTGCCATACTGAGCGAATTTCCTGGCTCCACCCCTGACTGGCTGGCTTCAATTTTTTACTCTCCTGGGATGCTATATTATTAGGCAGCCTTATTTGAAGAAACTGGAGTGGATATTGTGCATGATCAACCCAACAGGGGGAAAAATGATGAACTTGAATTGACAATTCGAGCAGATTTCGGAATCGAGATGAAATCAACGAATTAGAATTTGACACATGTAAATTTAGAACTCAGAACAACATCTGATCCTAAATGTTTGAGAAAACAGAGATGTAACTGACCTAGGTTCGAGCCACAAAAGATATCATATTTAGAAGTAATGTTTGGTCAGAAAATTGATCTGAACTCGGTGCTCTTCAAATTTCTGCCTCAAACAAATTGATTTACAGTGCAATGAATCCCATTAGGAAATTCTCTCACTAAATTTGGACCTACATTGTCGACCCCCCAATTGCACCATGGCATCCACCTCGTATACACCCGATGCCGCTCAGAAGCCCACATGACTAAAGTAGTAGTCACATAGCATTCCTTCGAGATGACATTGTTATATATATATATATATATATATTGTTGGTTTTTGTTTTCCTCAAAACAAGGCAAACGTTTTTTCTTCTAAGAAATATTTTTCATGTCAATCATACACACTCTTAGATGATTATCCAAAAATTCTTGCACACTAAGAAAAGAAAAAAAAACATAAGAAAACAATAATATTTTTGTACAATATGGAAACTTTTTTCATCTAATCAAGAATTTTCATGTATTTGGTACATATAATTTTGGCCACCAAACTACTAGTAAATCTCGTTCCTAAGTGGTCTTATCGATCTAAGAAATACTCTTTAAATGGTGCCCGGATGCTCCCCGTTTTCAAGTTTTTTTCCAGGCGTCATGTATTTTGATTATATTTTCCATTATATCATGCGATTTTGATTATACTCTCTAAGATCCATATAATTCTTGCTAGTTTTACAATTTTTATGTGTATGTTTTTGTAAATTGGACTCCTTATGGGGAAAGAGAAAGGCGTGGTACAAAGAAGTATAAAAGAAAATGAGCAGGTAAGCTCTCGACAATTTCTAAAATCTCGTGATGTGTTAGGTCAAATTTCCCAATAAATAGTGTAGTTTGATCTTACACAAGATAATGGGAGAAAGTCACCTCATTTACAAGTTTCAGCTTCTTGTAATTTTAGTAGCAATTTCATCGAAATGTATATAATTATTTTAATATTTAAATAAAAAAATCTCACAACTATGGTTACAAAATCAGCAATGAACTTGTTTATACATGCTATATTACAAATTACTGATTGCAGAAACACATGTATAATTTATTATTTATATGAAAATCCAATCCTCTTATAGTCAACATTTGACTTTGAATTCATTAAAAAAGGTGTGGAATAGGTGAATAATGCTATTCATCAACCACTTCCATATTAAATTATTGAACTTAAAGCCTGTTTGGTATGATTTAAAATTCAATTAAAATTGAAAATATGGTCGTTATTGGATCACACCCGTCTAATAAAAGTCAACAATAACGGCTATATTTTTAATTTTAATCCGATTTTAATTTCTACCAAACACTCTTTTAGTATTTAATTATTAGTAATCCTCATTGAATTAGCCTTTTACATTTTTTAATTTTCTTTTCAATATTATCCCCAAACATTTATTTTCAGGCGACTTTAATCTATACGAAAGATTTCTTCTTATTTATCCTTTAAATTGGTAGAAAAGATGAACTTATCCTCAATTTTAAACAAAAAGGAAGAGCAAACGTTTTTTTATTATTTGAAATATTTATCTTTCTATCAACTTAACTAATTTTATTGAACAAAAAACCAATGAAATTGATCGCTATGATAACTTGAAACACTAGGAATTTCTTAGAATTGCTCCACAAGAATAATATGTACGCCTTTTAAGAGAGGAAGGACACGAGCGCAAAGATTGAATCATCGACTATTAGGTTTGTAGCATTGACACAACTTGGATCGTTACATTCGCACCTTATCTTTCAATTAGCTAGAGTATGAATAATATTCAATCTCTATAGTAGTTTTGACTAAGATATAATTTATATTCACAAATTTTATAGAAGTCGCGACTTAATGTTCACCTATTAGCCATGTCAATGAGTCGAGTCGAGGCACGAGTAGAAACTCGAAGCTCGAGCCTTAGCGGACCAAACCAGCTCGATTCTTTTTTATTTTATGCTTACATTTTAAATTCTTTTATATAATTATTATATATTGGTCGGCCCGACGCCCCAAAATGGGGCTCGGCCCCGTTCCCGTGCCGGTCCCGGCTAGGACTTTTTCTGGGTCGAACCCAAGTTGACGGTACAAACACACTACTACTAAGGGCATGTTTGGGTCGAATTAAAATTTGATTTTAATTTAAGTCAAAATCAAACAATCAATATCAACAATATCTATCCTACATATTTTCAACCACACCTTTTAAAACTTCTATCACAATCCACTAAAAATTTGATTTTAATACATACCAAATACCCTCTAAATATGCAAAGAAACAAAAATTGTGGATACAAGTACAAAAGGGAGTAGAGGTTAAGGACTACTAATGAAACTTTGCCTATTAATTACTGAATTTTTTTGAATTCAAATGTGGGGGCTGGCAGCGCAGAGTTTCGAGGAGAGAGAAACAGAGGGAAATAGCCAAGAGGATTCATGGAAATTTAATAGATAAAAAAAGTGGTAATTAGGTGGAAAATTTACGGAGTATATTAATGTTGAAGAACGACGACCATCTTCAACGTTGAAGTTTTTCTCCCTTTTCATTCTTAAGATTTAAAGAGAGAAAATCATGTCGGAGATTGTAAGCGAAGCTTGGAAGAAGTATTTGGTAGAACTGCAGGTTCATCCCTTGAGAACCAAGGTACGTGATATATATGTATGGTGTTTTTTGACATCGTTGAATCGTTTTTTTTTTTTTCGATCATGATGTTTGATTTAATGTTTTTGTTAGGCAATCACTGCAGTCTTGATTGGAACTAGTGATGATGTTTGATTTAATGTTTTTGTTAGGCAATCACTGCTGGAGTCTTGATTGGAACTAGTGATGTAGTTGCTCAGAAGATTTCTGGGGTGAAAAAGCTTCAATTGAGAAGAATACTTCTTTTGATGGTACTCGTTACTTTATATTTTTCTGGGTGATTCCTAAATATGATTTCTTCTTGAATCAATTGATATGATCACTCGATGATGTAATTAGGCTTCGACCACCTGGTTTTTCATTGCTCTACTAAGAGTCTAAGAGAGGGGACGAATTTGTTTATTTATTTAAATTATCTTTAATTTTATATATGACTATTATTGAAATTTAGAAGGGTAAACTCAATTGCTATGCAGCTATATGGCTTCGCATATTCTGGACCATTTGGACACTTTTTGCACAAATTGATGGATCTCATATTCAGAGGAAAGCAGGGCAAAAAGACTGTTGCTAAAAAGGTAAGCTTGCAAAATAATTTCTTAACTGTTTATTCTGATATGTTAGATTATTTCTCCCATCTGTAGGTTCTGTTGGAACAATTGACTTCCTCTCCTTGGAACAACTTCTTGTTCATGATGTACTATGGATTGGTAGTTGAAGGTATTCCTTCTCTTGTTCATATTTTTTTTTAATGAGCCCCCAGAAAATTAGATGCTATAATCAGAATTCGAACTCGTAGATATCACAAATGATATATATTATGATTCTGTTCCTATACGATATCACTAACTAATGTGAAGATCAGAAACTCCTGTTATCTTCTAAATTTGAATGAGCATATCAGAAACCTAGAATAGTTAAATTGGTTGAGTTTTACTTTATTCAATGATTTTGTTGGAAACTTGGAAAAGACTAATTTTTTATAGAGGCACGGATAATTCGAGAGAAAACTTTCATTTTTTGGACTGACTGACATAATATGCCTAGTGTTACTAGATTTTGTCTTTGTTTGGTTTTGCTAAAAATTAGATTTTTAGTATATTTTGATAAAAATTGATGAAATGTGAGGTAGAAAAGTAAATAAAAATTATGGATATCATAAAATGTACGAGTTTGAGAAAAATGAGTTTTGAAAAATGGGGGTCAAACCAGGCTTTATATATTTTGTAAAACATAGTATGTGTATCAAACATTATTTCATACATCCCCTAGAGATGATTCATGTAGATGGAAAGTAAATGAATTCACTACCTATATGTATTCAATAAGTAGGATTCATTTGTTGAAAAATACATAAGCATTTCAAACGACAAATGCATAAAATAACTCAAATACATATATCAAGGTTTATTCTTACAATAGATTTTTAACTGGCATATCTTTTCATTGGTCTAAGGAAACTGAATGAAGACATTGTGGTGCTAAATACGATATATCTTTTCATTTGTTTGTTTCTCTAAATGATACTTCTCAAAAAAGGTGCTTTTGAGCCTCTTTTGAAGCTTTAGCCAAACATGCTACTAATCTTATTTCTCTTGACTCCCTTGCATTCTGCAATACACTCCATGTATATCAAGTTATGTCTATTTGCTATACTACCGTAAATTATGAAATTGTACAAGTGAACTAACTGTACTCCCAGAGTCTACTATGATTTAGTTGATCCCATTGGACGCATTACATGAAATTTACAAAATCTTTCTCATTTCTTGTATTCACTCATTAAGTAGTTTTCATCTGCCCAAATTGATTCTTATGTAAAACTATATTTTCAAAATAAAGAAAATCAGGAAAATGGATCATAATTGAGCTTGCAAGGAATCAAACTGTTGCTTATCTTTCTTTCCACTGAACTCCTTTGCATGAGTAGATCCTTTACTTAATGAGGAATGCTTAGGCCCAAAAGCATTGAGTTGGATATGCACCACTGCAAAAGTTAACCAACTAAATGCATATTTGGGGGAGTGGATTGGGCAGTATTACAAGGAAGATAAAAGACTAAACTCATGTTCATTAAATTATTTAGTGTTGTCGAGTACTGTGGACCGATCATGCACTAAATCAGATTTATATTTCCGTGTAATCCACTGTGTTGGTTATTAGTCACAGCTAAAATGCTTCTTTTCAGGAAGACCATGGGGTCTAGTCAGAAATAAAATCAGGAATGACTACCCCTCGGTACAGTTGACTGCATGGAAGGTATAGCTACATGGTCCATCTTCTTCTCACATTAACATTGTGAAAGTAGGGAATGGTGCCGAAATTTGCAGTTCTAATGTTATATCATAATGCTATTGATTTGCAGTTTTGGCCAATAGTCGGATGGATCAACTACCAGTATATGCCTTTGCAGTTTCGTGTTTTGTTCCACAGCTTTATGGCCTCGTGCTGGTAAGCAAGCTTTTTTCCTCTCATCTTTGCTTACTTGTCTCCTCTTTTCTTTGCATGAATCACATAGTGCAGGTTGTTAGGAATGCATAGGAACCCCCCCCCCCNTCGGTACAGTTGACTGCATGGAAGGTATAGCTACATGGTCCATCTTCTTCTCACATTAACATTGTGAAAGTAGGGAATGGTGCCGAAATTTGCAGTTCTAATGTTATATCATAATGCTATTGATTTGCAGTTTTGGCCAATAGTCGGATGGATCAACTACCAGTATATGCCTTTGCAGTTTCGTGTTTTGTTCCACAGCTTTATGGCCTCGTGCTGGTAAGCAAGCTTTTTTCCTCTCATCTTTGCTTACTTGTCTCCTCTTTTCTTTGCATGAATCACATAGTGCAGGTTGTTAGGAATGCATAGGAACCCCCCCCCCCCACTAATTATAAATTCTATGAGGAAATTGTCTGGGAAGTACCTGTTTGAAGTGTGTGTGAAATCGGCCTATTTTCTCATTATACTATAAACATGCTTCTATTCTGTCGGAATCCCAACATACTGGAGGTATGCTACTTTTTAGCGATTGGAATCAGCTATACTCGCTTAACAATGTGTAAATCAAGAAAACAAGCTCAGGATAAGTCATGATCATGGACTTTAATATAGCTGATCATTCAAAGTGGCATTGATATGGTCCTCATAATATGTATATCTTTTCCACTCCAGATGTTAATGAATTCACAAAATTATTAACAGAATGCACCCTAAGATTCTTATCTCCAGTGTCCCATTCTATGCATGGTGTGCCAGTGCCACGCTTCTTGGTAACAATGTAGTTCTTAGAAAATTCTTCAAATCTTTATGTTGTTTGCTTTTGCCAAAATTAGACTAGAATTCTGAACTTACAAGGCAGTAATCACGTGGAACTTTTTTGTATGTACTCCTATTCTTTTCTTTATGTTATCATTTCTATTTTACTAGTTTCAAATATCTAGTAAACTATACGATTGTTCAGCGTTTCTTTCCATGCATACCGTACAACAAAATGCTAACTTTTTAGTGTTTGACTTACGACTACAGGGCCATCTTTCTCAATCTGAAAGCAAGATCCGTCGCTGCAAAAAAGGCTTAAAATTCGTAGCAAAAAGAGAACCTTAATTTTTAGTGCTATCCCCTAGTCTCCAGCTGGTCTTACCATAGTAGCAGATTACTTATAGTCTCAAGTGTGTGTTTTTGGAGTGCAAGTAGCATTTTATTATGTAACAACTAGAAATTTGGAGTCAATCAGAATATCAGATAGTAAATGGTTGTAAAAGTTTCTTCTTTTCCTTCTAAAAGTTATTTTGGTTTTGCTCGTATTGCGAAAGAACTTTTCTCAATTTTTGTGAAAAACGGTTATGGATCTATTTGGCATGGCTATTGTGACTCGAACTTTTATTATTAAAATTTTCGGTAGTGTAATCTATGCATAATAGTTTATATACAGATGTTGTGTTGTGATATGATTGAATCGAAATTTCTTCAAAGAAGAAGAAGGAAAAAAAAAAACCTCTCCCACTCTTACCTAATATATGTGTAAATTATTATATAACTCTATTATGTACAAGTAGTGCTACTCTAAAAAGTTGTTACAAAAAAGCCTTATGATAGTTTGGTTAACAGAATAAAAATGTATTGTGAACATCAAATTGATTGTTTGACAGTATAAATAGAAACGTGTTTTTGACTAATTAACAGTTGATAATGCATAATTATTTGACTAAACAGTATATTTTTTTCTTGTATAAAAACTATTCAAATATTTTAATTAAATTGTCACACAATTTTTTAGTATAAAATATATTAGTTAAAATTTATTTATTTAAGTCCCTAATGATAATTTTGTGTACCGTCTTAAATTTCATAATTCCTTGTATAGCATTAATCATAAAAATTATGAAATACCAATACCATTGCACACTACAATTGAAAAATAACAAAAATTAAAAATTAAGAAAAAAGTATATCAAAGGGATTTCGCAAACACAAACTTATTCTTGTCTACGGTATTATCTAGCTTAGGGCTGTAAGCAAAAACCGTCAAACCGAAAAATCGAACCGAAACCGCATTTTAGAAACCGTCAGTTTGGCGTCACGTGGATCCGTCGACGAAATGGTTTTGAACCAAACCAAACCAAACCAGTCAAAAACGGTTTGGCTTAGGTTTGAGAATTTTAATTACGGTTTAAAACCAAATCGGACCGGTGAAAAAATATATAAAAATAAAAATAATGAATTTTTTTGAAAATTCATCCAAATATGTAAAATTCAATAGTTTTGTCATTTGTGTGTCTTTTTGTCAATTTATAATTTTCTATTACATATATATTATTATTACCAAATAATCATAATTTATATCTAATAATCTCAAAACTAACATAATCTATCA
>CAIGRL010089698.1:0-18539 GCA_903798325.1 Fraxinus xanthoxyloides
TGAATTAATCTTATTAGACAGCTTGTTATATATATGTTTTTAAATTGAGCTACATTAATTTGTAAAAGTTACGAATGAACATGTCATTAGTTGTATTTATGTAGTGTTGCTGTAAATGTTAAAAAATCTAATTATGGTACAGAACCGAACGGACCCGAACCGAACTCGAACAATTTCACAATTATATTTGGACCCGACGGGTCCATTTATTAAATACCCGAAAATTTTGGAACCGAACAGAACCGTACCGAACCGCGGACAGCCCTAATTTAAATACATAAATTTGTCATTTCTTTAATGAGTTCAAATCCGAGTTGGCAAAATACTAAGGTCAAGTCTGATAACCAACGAATTACAAAACAATCCATATGTCACGCCTTTAATGAATAAATTGAATTTAATTTGCAATGTTATACACAATAGTTTAGTACATAAAATTTATCTCCTCTCAACTAATATAAATTTGTAGATGATGTGGTTATAGTATCTTCTCAAAATCGTTTGAGTTTAAGTCTCGGTTCTACTCATTTATGAAAATTGTTCATGTACTTTGCTTTCAATATGGAAAAAATAATTGTGAATCTGGATTCCACCTGATGCACCGAACTCAAAATTTAAATAAATAAATTTGTGATCTCTCACACAATTTCAACTTTTTAGATAAATGGATCTCAACATATGCAAGTTAAGTAAGGTGTGATCAATTACTTACTCAATATAATGACGTACCGTTTGATCTGTAGCTGGAAGCAAAGAACGAAGAGAAGAATACAAGCTGTTCATCTTTTGACGACGATTACGCTCACTGGCATTATGGTCAAGTTTTTCCGTCTTTGTGCTATTCAAATTTGTCCCATTTTTACCAAAACTTGTGGACTCTAAACCTTTTGTTTCTGTGTACATATTGTTGTGGTCATGGCCGGAAATGGGATCTTCTGTAAACCATCCCATGTTTGAAAACATAGGAGTTGATAGTGCTAACATTTTTGGTTTTTTTGAGGTTGTTAGGACAGTGATAAGGAAGTTCTTATATATTGACAAATACTTAGATTTATAATCCATCTAAATATAGGGTAATATATATTATAATTCTTGGGAAGTTTAGTATTGTTTTATCCAAGTGAAAGAAAATGACATCTTTTTTTATACATAGAATATATGTGTTTAATTATTGGGCAATGTATACTATAATTCTTGGAAAGTTTAATGTATATTTTTTTTATCCAAGAAAAGAAAATGACATCTTATTTTATACGGGGAATATATTCTTTTATGGATGAGGGTAAGTGAATGGGTGAAGTTTGAAGAAACAAAAGAAAAAACAAGACAAAGAATTATTTAAAATGTTTGCAAATTGAAGCTTTTCTAATTTCCAAAGAAATTGTTATAAGGAAGTGAAAATTTTGAATCCTTCTGAAATGAACTTATAAGGGTAAAAGTGTAGAATCCTAGATAATTAAGATACGAGTGTCTTTACGGACAAGGTTGAATTTTTATGATTGGAACCTCAAGATTGGATATGGTATTTTAGAGTTAAAAGGCACAAAAGTGTAATTTGATTAATTTAGGACTTGGGTTACAAATTACAGAAGAAATTCCAAAGTGGCAATTCATTTATAAATATAAATTTTAAAATTCGACTGTGCTTTTGTATTCTATAGAGATAAAATTATTCGTTTAAACTTTTTAATGTACTTATTTATAAATTCATATTTTGTCTTCTGCACTTTCACTCAAGTGCATAGTGAATCTATTTCTTTATCGAAAAAGCAATTAATTTTACTTAATTCAATTATTTATGTTTGATCTTCAGTTATCAAAGAGTAGGCTTCGAGGAGGCGAGGTGTGTACACTGCGTGTGCCTATGCATGGACTGCACAAGTTGCATATAAGAATGGTTTCATAAGCACGAGCACGCTTTGTCATTTCCATGGGGAAAGCGTACTTCAATTTTTAATGCTCCAAAGCTTCTGGTAACAATCAATTAAATTTATACCTCAAATTGCTTCGAGAATCGTGCTTGTCATCAACTAACAAATATATTCAGGAATCTATTATAGTTAGTAGCCATCCACAAGGGTTTTCGTGTATAGAAACACTACAACGACGTTTAAATAAATATTTGTAGTTAATCTATTAAAAAAAGAATTAAATGGGACGATTAAGATGTTATATGAAGTCATAAAAGTTTTGATTTTCGAGGATACAAACAATACTTAAATAAATACATATACTAGATTTTTTAACAGCTTAAACTTTTAAAGCAAATGATCAACATGATATAAAATTCATTAGACATATGATATATGATCAAGTCTCGTCGTCACTTTTATGATTCGTGTGTAAGAATTTAGTTGCAAACGCGTTGAAAATAAAGTTGAAATAAATACATGTATCTTTTTATAAACAGGTTAAGCAATTCAAAGAGGTGTTATTCAATTCATTTTACGAGTTATGTTGAATACTATTTTGTTCAAAATTTTCAGAGTATTGGTTTAATACAAAGTCTAATGTTCAATCAGTTAGTTTTAAAATCTATTGACTAGAATTTGTATTTAAGTTTTCCATATTGAATTGAGTACATTTATATCAATTGATGATGAAGTTTAGCGGATCTATTGACTTGACATATATTTGAATAAACCCAAATTTGGGGAGAAATGATTCTTTTCCTACCCGGTGGTTGACAAAATGAAGTTACAAATTGAATGATCAAAGATTTTGAATGAAAGGTTTATTCATGAGTGGAGAAAGTTTGGAGAAATGACAGTTATATAAAGTCAAATTTATGGAGAAATTATTCTTTTTGAACCTAGGCGGCATGCTTCGCAAATTCAATGGACAAAGATTGTGATCAAATAATATTCAAAGGTTAATTCAAGTGAAAACTTCTTACCCATTCGATTGAGATTAGAGAAGCAATCGATGGTTGTATATTTATAGCCAAAATTGTGGAGAAATGATTCTTTTCCGACCTAGTGGTGATAAATTCGAGTAGACTTGTGTGAAAAGGTGAACGGCGAATTTAATGGTTAAAGATTCTGATCGAGCACGTGAGAACTTCATACCCACTTAGTTGAGAAATTTTTGGAGGTAGCATCTATTGTTTTTACTTTTTAGGGTGTGTTTGAGTCACGTTATTTTGGAAGAATGTATTCTAAAATAATCGATTAATGAGAATGTGTGATTAAAAGGATGGAAAAATTATTGATATGATGAAAAATATTATTTTATTGAAGAATGTGTGGTTGAAAATAAATAGAAAAATGAAAATGAATATTTTAATGTGTACCAAACAGAGACTTAGTATGTAATGATGGAAGAAGAGTCTGTATTCAGGTGGGGTGGTAGGACGAGAGACGGGTCAAAGGTAGGAGTACAATGGTTTTATTTTAATATATCAATCTTGTTAAAGAAACGTAATCTACATTCTTATATGTTAATTATTGTTTTTATATATAAGCAACGTGAAATTTTATGCTTAACATGCTCCTAAAGGCGTGCTGAGGAGTTCTGNGGAAGAATGTATTCTAGATTAGTAGATTGATGGAGAATGTGTAGTTGAAAAATAAGAAAAAATTATTGATGTGATGAAAAATATTATTTTATTGAAGAATGTGTGGTTGAAAATAAATAGAAAAATGAAAATGAATATTTTAATGTGTACCAAACAGAGACTTAGTATGTAATGATGGAAGAAGAGTCTGTATTCAGGTGGGGTGGTAGGACGAGAGACGGGTCAAAGGTAGGAGTACAATGGTTTTATTTTAATATATCAATCTTGTTAAAGAAACGTAATCTACATTCTTATATGTTAATTATTGTTTTTATATATAAGCAACGTGAAATTTTATGCTTAACATGCTCCTAAAGGCGTGCTGAGGAGTTCTGGCGTATCGATTATGAGAGTTTTTTAAATTATCAATTTTGAGCGTTTATGAGCGGTTCAGTTTTAAGTGATTTTAGTAGCGGTTTTAAAACTATCCAATGGTTGGAAAATGCATCAAGATAATCTTATATATAGAATGTGTTTGGTGCACAATAATAGACTTCTTTTTTTCTTTAATATCGTCCAAACAAGCCGTTAATGTATTGTAATAGTGAAGTCGCCATTCATAAGAGACCAAGTTAAGAATGTAGATAAACATGGTCCATCTAGAAGCTCCTACATATTCTATATGTCCATTCTTGACCTTGTCCACACAAAATCTCCAACTATAGAACTATGCTTTAAACAAGAATGTCTTCCCTCTTCTCATACAATGAAAAGATCTTTTCCTTTAATATCTCGACATCAATGGCCTGGTTTCGTTGTACCTGTTGAATCCAAAACAACAAGAAGATAGAAGCATTAGAGATTATACAGATAAATGAAGTGGATGAATGTTAATTTCTTGGTCTTTTGTGGGGTAGGGTTTATAAACTTTGAGAGTTTGTGGGGTATTTTTCTCTAAATTTATCAAAAAGCCAATTATGACTTCTGGTAAGGTGTACTGTACCTTGTTCACAGTGCTAAAAAAGAAAAAAAAAATATAAGATCCAAAGATAACTAGCATTAGAAAATATTATAAGTACATGAAGATGCAAATTGTAGAAACCCCTTCCATCAAAAGATTCAAAACTAGATGCATTCAATATAAGAATTCCTTCCTGCTCCAATTCCAGTAGAGCTTCAGAAAATGAACCCTTTTCGATCTTCAACTTCGATATTTGAATCACTACATCTCTATCACCTATACGATTAGCTGAAACAGCTAATACTGAGCTCTGATGATCTGCTGTTCGTCTTTGCTTCCTATATTGAATAGAATTTTCTTGCTTAGAAATCTTTGCTACAAGGTTCTCCTTCTTTTCAAGTAGTCTCTCAACTTCTTTCTGCAATTCTGGTATGTATTTCAGCACTCGGGACACTGTCGAAGGGATGCTTAATTTCTTCTGCAAAGAAAATTTTATTCAATAGTTAGAAAAAGAATTCAACCTGCACATAAGGAACGCCTAAAAGTACAACTGGAATTTAGATTCACATTCTTGGAAGAAAAATGCTGAAAAATCTAAACTAATGACCTGATTTTTCAAGTCATCTCTCTAAAAGCTTAACATTTTAAACAATGTGGTTCAATTTCGTATCAGAAGATTTTCTTGAGTTTGAGTCTCATCATTACTCGATTAGGTAAATTTTGCACGTGTAATGCATAAAGGAATTATCTTTTTTCTAAAACCTTAAGCTCTTGGACGAGTTAGTTCAAATAAATTAATTTAAAAAGACAAAAATGTTACCCTTTGATCCGCTACCGGAAGCAGTGACCGGAGAGTAGAATACAACATATTAATTCTTTTCCGGCGATCACGTTCGCTGGCATTATGGTTGACCTTCTTCATCATCTTCAAATCTCCATCAAAATACAAAGATTCAGTACTGTTTCCAGCTTGTATCTGAGATGAAGGACAATGAAGAATACCAATGGAGTCTGGTGTTTCTGTTCTTTCTCTATACAACTTATCCTGTTCATGGCTCATCGGATCCTCCAAAAGCCATCCGAAATTCGAAACGTAAGGGCACATTTCCAGCAGTTTCGAGTCACAAATTTGGATTGGGACTTGGGACTTAATTTGTTTGATAATTAAATGCAGTTTATTAGTTAATCATAATTCATAAAGGTGTATTTATATATACTAATTAGATAATTGATCTCATCGTGTACATCAGCATATACATATATTATATAAATTGTATATTTATTATTTACTTATTTATTTATTTCTTTGACAAGAGTACATCAGCATCAATTAAATGCAATATAAAGGGGATTTTAATTGTTTTTGTTCTGTAAATAAAAAATATTTCCTGGTTAGTATATATGCATGAGGAATTTAGAATCAAACAAAAATTTTAAAGGTTTTTTGAATTTAGTATAATTAATTAATTTCAATCCCCATATAGATTTAGTTATTTTTGAATAAGTTAAAAGAAATTAATGACAGTTGAGGTTATTCTATTTTCCTATCAGGAAATAATTAATCAATTATGTTTAGTTTTTCTTAATTAATCCAACTTAAGAGCACATGCAGACTGAGGGAAACCCCGTGCTAAGTATAATTTATTGATGAAATAATTTATTTAAAAGATTTTAATACAAGGCATGCACGAGCTCAAGTTAGTTTTGTCACACATTTGCTCGAGCAAAGCGTTACCAAGTCACGTGAAAACACGCTTTTTTTTAACCATAGAAGCAAGCATACATGACATCATTCGAATACATATAACTTTACAACATTAAATTGAATAGGTTTTATTTTTTCCTCTTCATTTAGCAAAATTTACAAATAATCTATAAATGGTCAAATTTTATTTTCAACCATATATTTTAATAGACTCAAAGTATCTCCAAAAGATTCTCTATTTTTTTTATAAAAAAAAAAACATATTTTACAATTTAGAGAGAAAATTTTAAATACACAAATATGATCTTTGGTTTAACACTTAATTTTACTGCTCTCAAAATTTTTTTTTTTATCTTTTATTTTCATTATCTTCCCTCAAAAAATTATTATATTGTCTTCTTCCACTAAAAATTGAAATATCTTGAATGCATTTATGGAGAGTTGATTTAACTCTCAAAGCATAATTTTAATAATTGATTCTTTAAATAGAGGGCATATTATGTTTAAAGAGTTTTTTTGGAGATACTCTAGATGACAGTCCATTTATCCTTCATTCATTTTTATTTATTTGTAAATTCTTCCCAAACCGAAATGTGTGCATATATATTATGCTAATAATATGCTATTAGATGTTTGCTCAGATTTCTTCATACAATATTGATAATATATTGTAACCAAAGTATCGTTCGAATATCTATCAGTCTGAAGAACTTCAATTTGTCGTGATTAGGACACGGTGAGGTATACATAAAACCTAATCGGAGGTGGAACAATCACAACCTAACATTGAAAAATCACAAAACCATACTCATGTTTATTTATTTTGAACAGTTTTGGGAAAAATTAGCTTATGTTTTCGGGACATGTTCGGTAGAAGATTAAAATCGAATTACAATTAAAAATTAACCATTATTGTTGACTTTTATTAGACAAGTGAGAACCAATAACGATTATATTTTCAATTTTAATTCGATTTTGAGCTGTACCAAACAAGCTCTCATTGTCTTTTACATTGGAGCTTGTTTTAACATGTATTTGGTTTGTCCAATAAACATAATAAACAGTATTTTATGTATATATACCATGTGGTAGGAATATATGAAACAGTTTAATATAGCAGGGCAAACACGATTTTTCCCCTAAATTATGAATCAATTTTCACAAACCCAACTAAAGACATCCAGTCCAATCCAACATGGACTGGGCCTCTACTAAACATCGGGCCTGTAAGTACAATTAATGGGTCCGGCTACAGCCCCCACATGATTTATCTTGATATTTGAAGATTTCAAATACCAACTAGCAACACCAAAACCATAGTGTAGCAAAGAAAAACCAGACAGTCATACTTTGATCCATTCATCAATTTTTATCTCAAGGGAAAATAACCTTTTTGGTCTCTTTCTCACACAGATAACACCAGAAGGATAATATATACAATGGAATTCGGGAGAGAGATACAAGAAATGTAGCCTTTTATACAATGAAAGCATTTCTACTACTGATGATAATCTGATAATTTACATTCAGACCTCGACTCCTATTCTTTGAGCAACCTGCATCGAAAATGTAATAAATCAACTTAATTATAACATTAGTACAACTATTTCGCCACCAAAAAAAAAAAATACTGTTATAGGACCATCTCGGTAACATGCATTGCAATCTTCAATGTAAGAGAGTAATACAGAAAATCGGAGAATAGAGCAATTTGTTCACTACAAACGGTCGAGGAAGTGACTAGAACAGAATGAGGAAAAAGAGGAAGAGAAATTTATTCTCAAATCATAGGTTACATTATGATAAATCTCAAAGAAATACAAAGATAGACGTGAAGAGGTGACTCAAATTCAACTACTGTCTACCAGCTATTCGACGCGTAATTTCAGCATTCAATGTTAGGGGCGAAAAAAGGAATAGGCATTGCGATGCGAAAAGCTTTACTTCGAGAAATTGGTAGAATCGGTCGGGGGCTGAGAGGCGGCGACACCATGATTCTTATATCTATCAATAACAATAAAACTGCTACTCCAGTCACTCTAAATCTAGAGTTCCTACAAGAACAGAATGAGGAAAGCGCCCTATTAGCAACTTTTTAATATCTTATACAGACATTGCCACACCGTCTCTGTAATTTCATTGAAATTGCACACAAATGATTCTAGTTTATGAAAGCGCCCTATTAGCAAAATTTTAATATCTTAATGAAAAGGCTCAAATAGATTGATCTAATCCAAAACATTTTGCCCATCTAGTGGGAAGCCGAAACTGATGTTTTCATTACTAATCTTATCCATTCTAGTATGCCCACATGTTCTCATTGCTACATTCATCTTATGACCATTTTGTCCTCGAAAGATTTCCACAAGTGGAAATCACAAACAAAATTCAAGGGACTATATAGCCAACTCAACTACAAGTGACCAAAGTTAAGCTACTTAGCCCCTATTTGACAACCGTACTTTTGAACACAAGATTTTTGAATAGTGATGTTTAGGAGAAGTAGGAAAAGTTTTAAGTTTACGTGCAGAATATTTTATTGTGTGAAATGTGTGGTTGAAAATCAGTATGTAGAAGAAAATGTTTGAAAAGTATAGTTGTCAAACAAGGCCTATTTCGTTAGTGGTATCCCCTTTGCTCCCACAAGTTATATTGGTGAAGTGTCCCAAACTAGAAGCTATAAGAGCCTCTGTTAGGTTACAACTTCATAAGTGGTTTATAAATTCAGTCAGAATAAAAATTAATTTCACACTTTTATAACTACTAGTTATTATCCACACAAAGATACACTATTATTTCTCTTTATAAAACATTTATAAATTTGCCAAGCCGGAGGATAAATTGTCCAACTAAGGAAGTACTTGTGGGTGGAACAATGCAATGTACATAAATCATCGTAATTTATTTCATTGTTAGGCTATTAGCCCTATACTTATCTGCATTTAAGAGACAGACACAGGAATGGTGTAGACAGTCTTCACAAAATTCATTATTACCTCTTTGAAGCAGTTAACATCACTTCCCCAAAGCCAAGCATCACAGCCTGCATCTCTGGCACCCCAGACGTCATTTCTCCGATCATCCCCAACATGTACAGCATCCTCAGGTTCTACTCCTAGTAATTCGCAAGCTTTCAAAAATATTGTCGGATTTGGCTTCTCTGCTTCGACCTGCGTTAAATATGAATGGATATCATAAATAAATATAAAGAGAGACAGAGCAAAGTTAGTTTAAAAAAAAAAAAAATTGAAAACAAACATCGAACTTACTTCAGCCGACACTGCCATTGCATCGAACCAGTGATCACACTTAAGAGCTCTCAACAAGGGCCTTAATCGCGTATCGAAGTTTGAAACAACAGCCACTTTTACACCTGCTTTCCTAAGGGCCTCGAATACTTTCCCAGCATCTGGATCACAAAGGTGCCATGCCTGTCGAAGAAACAAGAAATGGATTAAGTGTAAGATAACGAACATGTCCAGCTATGCTCAAGTGTTTACCTTCAAATAAATAATTTCTTTTGTTGATTAAAGTTGAAATAAGTAAAACTTGTTTTGATAGAAAGGTAAGAGTTATTTTCAAAATAAGTAACTTTCTGACTTAAAAGTAAGAAAAAAATTAAATGTCCAAACATATTTGATATAACTTGATGTAATGTGTACCGTGTGTATCTCAACATGCTTAATATGTAAATATGTGAGAACTAAAATGGCCACAGTAAAGAACTCAGGAAAGGTGAGGTCTGCTTATCATTTCCAGATAAACTAGTTTTTGAAGAAACTAATATGAAGTCAACAAAACAGATTGGGAAGAATAAGAAATGCCACCTTTGGCTACCTTTACAAAAGTGAAACTTATAGGTGCCAACTAAACTTACCTTCTCGGTCGTATAATAGTTATACAGCTCCTCAAAGTACTGAGAATCCGAACAGCCAGTTGAAGAACTGACGATATATTGCCAGAATGGTCTCCCATCATTAACATATCTGCAATTTGATAAGTTGTATCCTCAGTAATGCTATAACATAAATAATAATGCCCAACAAAGACAGCAACTAAATCTTGTTCCATTAAATTTAAGTCGGCTACTTGATATTTTTTTGCCATTCCATTTGGTTCGTTGCTAGTTCTACTTGAAAATTATCATTAACAATCATGGCCAAGAAAAAAAACTATATTATTGATGTTGTAACAAGATCAAGTACAAGTACCAACATTAATAAGATGTATTGCAATTATACACATCTGGCTGAGAAATTCTATATAGAAGGCATTGATTGTTTAGCTGAAACGAATTGGCCTGATGCAAATGTACGAGCTTGAGAGAGAGAGAGAGTTAACATAGCAGTTAATGCAGTTTCATACAGAATTTTGTTAAATCACGGGATTGGGTATTTGATTATGGTAACGGCTAAACGATAGCAACTGTGCAAGTTAATCATGCAAGGTGACATAAACAAAGACAGTCAAAAAAATTTATAACTGAAAGTTTAAAGCTCGAAGAATGATACAATATCAACAAATACGTAATAAACTTCATTGATCCTTTCAAAAGCAGTATAATGTAATATGAATTATGTGAAAACATTTATGCAAATACAATCACATTATGGATATAGAATAAAAGGTACCATACATTTTCTATGGATTTTCCTGAATTGGGTAATAAAACGGAATGTTTTGTTTTAATCATATTAAAAAGGCATATATTAGACATAAATGTAAAAAATCAATTTTGCTGATTGAATAAGCCAGTCCCTTGCACCTCCATTTGACTTCCCCAACAGAGAAAAATGAAATAAGAACACAGGTAAAGACCTAATAGGAACCTCTCTCACGCGCATGTCTAACCTACCAGGCAAATGGCATCAGAAGAATATTGATTATTTCACAATAATCTAAAAATTGCATGCTATTAGTTTCACATGTAGTTAATATAGTAAGATCAACTTTAACTTCAAAGAAATGCGTAACAAGCATTGACGCTGCAGGGGAAACAAGTTGACTTCAGAATTTAGATAACAAAAATAAGTAAGATCGAAACAAAATCTGACTAATGGCTGTTTTCTGGAACATCCTAATCGTTCAATGTTTGTTTCAGCTAAGTTGAATGAGCACAAGCAGCCATATCTAACAAAAATAAGATAGAAACAAAATTTGATTAATGGCTGTTTTCTGAAACACCCTAATCATTCAACGTTTGTTTCATCTAACTTGAATGAGCACAAGCAGCCATAGAAAGAACAACAAACAAAATATTCACCTGAGGCGAGATCGACCCCAAGGCTGCTCGTAAGCCCTTCTGTATCTATTTAAAATGTCATCTTCAGAATACTCCACTCCATATTTTTCACCGATTTGCCGATAAATCTATATCAAAAGAATAAGCAAGCATAAGAAAACTCCTCCAGCTCCAACAGAGACAATGTATAGAAGAAGTCGAATAATTCAACAGAACCGAAATTTAAATGCATGGAACACTCAGATTGTTTCCTAATGAAAAGGAAACTATGGACACGTAAGAAGAGCAACGGCCAGCAGATAAATCGGCACAGAGCGTGGGAGATGTTATGTTTACACGTGTTTTTTTGGTTTTGTATCCGAAAAGTAAGAGATTTTAAAAAAAACAACAAATAAACATGCACGGAACAAAAGGAAGAAACAAACATAATGATTCTCAGCATAATGAAGGATTAAATTTAAAGCAACATACAAAGAAATAATTTTCCATATTATAAGAAAGATAATCAACCACCACCCCCAAAACAACCCGAAAAAAGGGAAAAGATAAAGGAAGATCCTTTGAATAGTTCAAGAAAAAGGAAACAATGCAGCCACTCTACTTCCAACCTAAAAAGGGAAGATCTTTGGAATAGTTGAAAAAAGGGGGAAAAGAAAAGGTGAAAACATAATCTAAAAAATCCCAATCCATTTCTTTTAAAAAATTCAAATGATCAAGAAGCGAGTGAAAGTTGAAGAAGTTGTGTTCTGTATCAAAAACAAAAAACCGAACCAAAAACGAAAAATTAGGGTTCAAATCTTGAAACCTAGATGTTACCAATTTCTTCCAATTTTACACTTAGGTAGTACACATACAGGCACATAAGAAAATATTGAGCATGAACCAGCAAATAACCAAGAATCTAAACAGTTAAAGAATTAAAAATTGGATCATGTTGCATCAAAAAATAAAATTTGGGCATTGACTCTGGCATTTAAAAGGCTAATTTTTTCCATGTATATGTGCATGAGAATGTAACATATAAATATCTACAGATAAAAAAGATATATAGACAATCAGAAAAGAAAAGAAAGTGGTTCAAATAGAAATAAATTAACAAAAAAACCTTAATTAATAGCTTATAATTACTATAGAAAGAAATCATATAATCCAAATAGAAAAATGTGTGTGTTGAAGAAGAAGAGAACCTGGGCCATGGGCTGGGAAGGAACAACGAGAGTGCCCACTGCATCAACAAGAAGGGCTTTATGGGTCAAGCCGCCATACAGATTCCTCCGATAATCTTCATATTCCCTCACCAACCCGAATAATTTAGGCTCGTTTTCCTCGGGAACAACAGCCGTCGCAGCCGAGGTCGAGGAAAACGAAGAAGATGAACCAAAATTCCTTAAAGGATCGACCCGGAAACACTTTTCGGATCCACATGCAAATGCAAAACTCGGCATTTTGGAGAAAGTAGGAGTAATCAACAGTTTGCTGATCTTGGTTCTTGTTAAAGCCATTTTTTTCAAATAATTGAAAATTCCACGTTCTTATGAAAAATTAACAGAAATTATGTAATAAAAAACAACATTTTTTTATGTCAAGATTTTTGCATTTGTGTGTGTGTGCTAATGCTATAGAATTTGATGCGGTGGCTACTACTAGGAGAAGGAGCCAAAAGCGAAGATGGTGAAGTTGGAGAAATAATGTGGCAGTGGATTATTATGAAAATGCCCTTCTGGGTAGCATGATATTACAGCTTTACCCCTAACAGGGATATAATGCCTTTAATCCCCATCTATTAAAAAATACATTTTTCGCCTTTTTTTTTTTCAATTACACATTTGTCAATAACATAATAATACACAAAAATTTAAAATATTTCATAGTTTTTTTTATCACACAATCTCCATCAATCTATTATTTCAAAATCATTCTATACAAAAATAAAAATAAAAAATAGAGCTCAAACAGCCATTATTATGTCGACACATACTTCTCAGCAATAGATTTCATCAACTTTTAACAAAATTTACAAAAAAAATACAATCTTTATGTAAAAAATCTGGGACATACAGAATAAATCGTCAAATGGATACAAATGTGTGAGTTGCGGAGTAAGTTGAAATAAAGGGAAGATGTATGGTTGAGATGAAACTAACTTGCAAGTTAGGTGATCTTTTCAGAAATTTGCTCCCAATCATTAAATGTATTATTTAAGATATTAATAAACTCCCACACAAACACATTATTATAGGCCATATTTGGTACGGATTAAAATCAGATTTTAATCTAAGTGAAATTCAAACAATTAATTTCAACTTTTCAACCACACATTTCAAAAAATTATATCACAATCTACTAAAAATCTAATTTTAATTCTCACCAAATATCCTCTAAATGTGGAGTTTTTAACTAATGTAGTTAGAACTCTGGAATTGAAAAGAATAGGGGACGGCAATCGAACAACAACATAAAGTATATTATAAAAAAATGTGAAAAATAGTAATTTTAAAATAATTACAATCAAGCTTTTGCGATAATCAATTTACAACGTCTACGTCTAATCCATTAAGAAATAAAAATCAAGTGATAAGAACTAAATCATATCAAATCATTAGCTTGATTTAGAGCCTCTTATGAAGAAAAAAATAAAAAATAGCGTGATGTTTTTATTCATTCATTCAGTTGATGATGTGTGGTAGTTTGTGTAATAATTAATATGTATTCTATTTATTTCCTTTAAATTTTCAAATCACGCATCATTCATTAGTGTTTGTGCGCGCGGAATATGCAAAAATAGGCAAACAATCGTACAAGAAAAATAGCGAAGAACGCCAAAAAATGTCAATCCAATTCAACCAAGACCTTATCTACAGGCTAAGGTGAGGAAGCTCACACACTAATATTTCCTATAACTGAGATCGAAAGCTAATCAGAATACGATAATAGATCGTCACTACAATATCGAGAACTAAAAACATCTAAATATCATTCATCTATATCGACACCAGGTCTAAAATGTAGCATCAAAATTTTTAAAAGAAACAAGTATTTCAAATCCTAGAGACCCAAAGAGAGAGCATGTTTTTTAGAGAAACATTAGCCCTAATCAGATAGATGTGCTTCCATCTTGGCTACATACTTCATCTTAGCCTCTAAAACGCACTTTTGGTGAATGACGCTTCTCTTAAATCAACTGAGTTTTTATCTTTAAGAAAATATATTTATGCACAAAAATTACCTAAGTTTGTCACATAAGCAAAACGGTATATGCGACAGAAACTCTGTCAAGTTTATGTTGCAAGAAAAAAAAAAAGGCATTGTTTAGAGCATTTTAGATTGAAAAGCATAGTTGTATATACTAATTCAGGAATTTATTTGATTCTGTTTCTGTTTTTAAGACATTTGAATTTTAAGACACAGCCAGTTGTCGATAGAATCTTGTAAATATTACTTTTACATTTGACTATCAATATATTAGGCATTAATGTTTTATATTAAAGATTAATTTTATATTTGAATGTCTATTTATTAAACAATAGTGTCACGTAAATTGCAATTCATCGAGTGCATCGTGAATATTCTTAAATTACAATGATCCATATGCCCTAGAGGTGGCAATAGACCGAGCCCAGCTTAGCCGGCTCATAAGCACACAGCTTGGCTCGCGAACTCTTCAATTTTATTTATTATTATTTTTTTAAAGATAAACCTTTAAAAAATAAAAAATAGAATATACCTTTGGTCTTGGACGAGCCCAGGAGCCGAACCGATGAGCTTCCCGTTTGCCACCATTAATATGCCCTTATCGTGTAATTATCATCATATATATATGTTTGCAATTGGCACAAGGCTTATTGTGGTTTAAATTGAAAACCACTTTGCGTATCATAATAATGCTCTTTGATGTCATACTTTTACTAATTTTGATATTCGTCTAGTTACTTTTTGTTGAGTGGAAAATTATACCATTGCGTAACTCAACATTCTACTCATATGCACCAAGAATTGATTTTTTGGTCGGTTCTATTAAGAACAAACTTGTAACATTAAATCTCATTTCAAAAACAACGTATTGGAGTAGACCTCTAATTATTTCAATTTGTTAGAGTGGAAAATGGTTGTCCAATTACTCATTCATTCCAAATAACATAATTTTGGAGTGAAAGGAATTCAGTACTTGTCAGCTTTCGAAATGAGAAAAACACCGCAATAATTTACTTTTGTGCTAATCAAATAATACTGTCTTATTATTTCGCTTTCGAAACATTTTTTTAGTACTTTTTTTTTCTTATACATTAACTTTGGTATTCAATCCACCCAATTATGATAAGCAAATTTTCAAATAATGGATAAGTGAAAGGTTCAAGCCTTTCTTTCCTTTCTTTGATTATGTGTTGAGGGTTTTAAGCATTTATCCGTACGGTTTGGCCCAACGTGCTCCAATTCAAGTTGGGCTGGTCCTATACCTCTGGATCAAATTTTACACCTCTAGACATGATAGTATCAGCGCCTAAATCATTTTCTCTGCAAATGTTGTTTTTTTATTGTATTAGATTAAAGTTATGTTTGGCCTCAATTTTTTAAATTTCATCAATTTTTATCTAGATTTACTGAAAAATTGATTTTTAGCCAAATTAAGCAAGAGCTAAGGTTGTATCTCTCGATGCCGAAAAGGGACAAAGATAAAGTTTAAGAATTCAATCTTTTTATTTTGCATTTTTTTGTATTAAAATTAAATATTTCTTTCGTATTAATTAAGCAGTACTATAGAATTAAAATAGTTATAAACTTTTTAAAATTTCTTTCTTATTTATGTTTATATATTCATTTTTCCTCTAAAACTTAATTGGTATGTTTAGCGAACCTATAGGATATATGATTGCAAAATTATATTATCGTGTGGTTAAGATGAAAACACATGTAATAAAATTCATTAGTTGTTCCGTAGATCCAAATAGAAAATAAAATTTTCTAATTTCTCTACGGAGTCTTAAATTTTTCCTTGCAAAAAAAAAAAAGGGGTTAGCAAAATGCTTAATTTAAAATTTCAACAATTAATCCAAACAAGTGATTCCAAAGCAAGATGTAGCACTAGCAAATAAGTGTCCCGATGAAGCCTCTTAGGGACAACCCACAACCCCATTTGCCCCTATACTACTTCATAAGGGCACTATATTTTCTTGAATTGGTGTAGGGTAACCCTCAATTAAAAATATACAATACTAAAAAGAAAAATTATTTTATGCCCTAAACAGCATGGATTTTATTATTTAATTAATATTATCTATTTTAATTATGATACCTGACTTAATGGATGTGAAGACCTAATGACATGAAATGTTGTCCCTTAATTAATGGCGCCCCTCGTTTGGCCCCCATTAAATTTTTTCTCTTTTTTAATTTTAATTACACATTCTTCAAATAAAATAATATTACACACAGATCTAAAATTTTTCATTATTTTTCAATCACATATTCTCTCATCAACTACTATTCTAAAATTTGTAAATTCTCCAAAATGGGGCCAAAAAATGACTAAAAAGACAAAACAAGAAACTCCATGTACAAGCTGGCAAAAAGATTTTGAATGTGCCCCAAAGATTTTGTTTTCGTGTATGTCTGTTTTATTGTATTTTTCTTAAGCAATCTTAAAAAATGGAATCAAAAGTTTTAGGGGTTTTATATATTGCATATGTAGATTTGTAAATGAAAGAATAATTTGATTTTATCAACATAAAATAATAAGTAAAAATAACCAAAATTAGGGTTTTACAATGTCATGAACATTTGAAACATATAATATACTGTACATAGTGACAGAATTGCTCATTTTTTTCCCCGAAAAAACCATCTGAGAAACACGATGAAAAGTCGTTAGCTTTTGAGTACGGCTAGCATGTATGTTGATCTGAAGAGTATGGCATACGTCAACGAATAATTATGCGATCCATCCAATACACATACAAATTCTAAACAGGTCTTCAGAAATTAAGGAATATATAAAAACATGGATACAACAACCCCACAAAACTTTTTGCCATGTTGTGTATGTAAAGGCAATCTGACCCACAATACCCGGCAAGAATCATGATTTGATAACTCCCAACCAAGAAAGAATCCTTAGCTTTTAAGACCAAATTCTTCCTTGGAATGGGAGTTTGGGGACCATGCCATTTATATTAACTTTGCAAAAGTTTTTAGTACTATTTGTTCAGTGTTCTTATGACTTGATTCAATTTGTTCTCCCTACTTCACTTTTGTCTAGTGGATTAGGATTGGTACCCAATGTAAGCATTTATCTTTTCAACTACATTGGCAAAATTAAAGTCCACCAAGTTAAGAGCAAAAAAATAAAAAATAAAAAAATAAAAAAAATTACTTATTATTAACTTTATTCCTCTAAAGAATTTACCCTTCATGTCTAAAAATGCAAAGATTTTTGAATGTGGGTAGAATCTCTATGCTTACATTAATTTATTATAATCTTGTTCATCAATAGTTTAGGTTTAGTTAATCAGCAAATGACACGCTAACTAGTATTCTCTCTCATTTGACTATAAACATACATGTGTGTGTGCGCGCCACATTATTTTGGAAGAATGCATTCTTGAATAGTAGATTGATGAAGAATGTGTGGTTGAGAAATAAGGAAAAAGTTATGATGTGATAGAAAATATTATTTTATTGAAGAATGTGTGGTTAAAAATTATTAGAAGAATGAGAATGAAAATTCTAATATGTACCAAACAGGGATATAGTGTTTTTAATGGAAAATGAGGCAAGAAAGGAATCAAACTTGCATCGCTTGCTTGATGGATGAAGCATAGGTGATAGAACCAACTTAAAAGTTCATTATCTAATATAAGTGATCTGTATAGAGATTCCTTATAAAATATGGCTGACTAGGAGAATTCTTTTACTTTCTATAAAAAAGAAAAAAAAAATGTAAACTTTTTAAAGTGTATGACATGTTTTGCAATATATTTTTTCTCCTTTCGTGAGATCATACGAGGATTATGATGTTGTTTTAAATTTGAGTTGAACGTGTAAATTTTTTTTATCTTGGTAAATATGTTTAACAACAAAAGTGCTTTGCATAAACTTCAAAACCCTTATGTAGTATTAGACCTAATTTCGCTTTCATTGA
>CAIGRL010089727.1:0-10497 GCA_903798325.1 Fraxinus xanthoxyloides
ATTTTATTAAAGAGTATGTGATTGTAAAGATGTCAAATCACTGTTTAAGAATGCATTTTGATAAATACATAAAAAATGGAGCTCAAACAAGGGTTTAAAATAAATATTATGGTCATAGATAGATAACCTGAGTTTCGGGTGGGTAGGTAGGTAGAAAATAGAAAAATACTTAGGGACGTGAGACAACTCCCTCTAAGGACTTTGGCAAAACAGTCCCGTAACTTTGGACCTAAACATGCGTTCGAGAGATAATCGTCCATTGATAAGGAATATATGGATTCTCAAGAAAAGAGAAATCATAGCGGTTCCCTAAACTGCTCATATCCCACGATCTTATATCCTTCATCTACTAAGATTTGTAACCCTAAATTTCCTAATAAGATAGAGAAAATCTTAGAGTTCACGACAAAAATGGAGACATAAGTTGGAATCAATGCCTCCAAATTTGAAAATGAAATCTGCTGGTAATGACAAGGTAGGGCAAAGAGAGAGACTATAGCATAGTTGACTAGGTTTCGTTATACCCCTTTTTCGTTCAAGTTCGGTATTTGTTAATTTCTCACAATACTGACAATTATATCGATGGCTGATTACTCCGTGAATAGTCGAAATCGACCACTTTAAAGTTGGCACTAGCGTATTAAATGAAGGAAGACGTCAACGATGATGGGAAATTGATAAATGCATTATTTATTACTGTGCAATTCACTAAAATTTTACATTGTCCATAATAGCATAACTACTGACAGAAATAGTCGCTGGTCCAGTCCAATGATTCCAAATATCATGTAGTCGAACCGTGGCTAGATCTTCTGAGACATCAATGGGGATGGTCAAGATCAACCACTTTGAAGTTGACATTGTCAAGTCGAAAGTCATAGACAATAAGCACCTATTTGAGCTCCATTTAATGAGAATTTGATGAAAAAACGTACTTTGAAGTAGTGAATTTTTTGAGTGCTTGGTTTTAAAATAACGTAAAGTTTTTTGTTTATATATAATATTATTTTATTGAAAAATGTGTGACTAAAAATAAGACAGAAAAATATATCATTTGAAAAGTAGCCCCAGGAGAGGGCAACAAATATAAACAGTTGATAAACATATGATATATTACCGTACAATATTCACTAAAATTTTAATTTATTAATACTACCATTATTACTAGAGGTTTAGTTGAAATTTTTATAATTTAAGTCCAATTATGTCAAATAGTATTTAATCGAAACCTTGTCAGATCCTTCTAGGCATACACATGCCCCGTAACGGAGCCACATATGATATCATGTGGGATCATTGACCTCTTAAAATTTTAGACTTTATGTTTTGTACTTTTCTCTATAATTGAAGTTTTTATTCTTCCCTTCCTTTGAACAGCATGCACGATTTTATTCCTCAAAGCTCAAATTTTAATGGAATGAAACAGAAGCCATCAAGTAATTAAGTAATAATCTAGCCCAACAGCCCAACATCAAAGACAAATTCAGCCCAATTAGCAGATAAAGCCCAATCATCATTGTGCCACATTCTCCACCTTGGTACAATGATCCGAGTTTCATCTATAGTGATTTCTCCATCATGCCATCATTTGCTCTTATTCCTGATATACAAATCAGCAAGTATCAATGTTTAGATGACTTAAACAATCCAAATACTTATTTAAAGGCATCGCTTTAGTTCCAACATCAACAACATTGAAATGAGTGGAAATTTTCTCAAGGTTCACAATATCTTGTGAGATAACATCTCTAATAAAATGAAATCTCACATCAACATGTTTTGATCTATTATGTAAAATAGGATTTCTACTCAAATAAATGGCAGATTGGCTATCAGAATTTAAAACATTTTTAACAAAACCAAATTCATTTAACAGTTCTTTTAGCCAAATACCCTATTTTATAACATCAATTACAGAAATATATTCAGTCTCAATTGAAGATAATGCAACAATTTTCTGTAATTGAGATTTCCGACTAATGCATGAATTACACAAAGTATACACATAAGCAGAAGTAGACTTCCTATTATCCACAACAATTTTCTGTAATTGAGATTTTCAACTAATGCATGAATTACACAAAGTATACACAGACAGAAGTGAATTTTCTATTATCTTTCTCATCTGCATAGTCAGAATCAGTGTAATCCCTTAAGATAACACCATCATATTGCTTCTTATAATGAATTCCCAAATCACAAGTTCCCTTAATGCATCTAAGAAGTCACTTTATAGCTTCTCAATGAGTTTCACCAGGATTTGACCTGAATCTACTCAATACACTTGTAGAGAAAGCCAAATCAAGTCTAGAACAAACCATTAGATACATAACATACCCAAATGCATTGGTATATGTCTTTTGCCATTCTTTTAAACTCAGTTTTAGATTTGGGACATTGTTGGTTTGAAAGTTTAAAATAAATTGTTAAAGGTAAACTCACACTTTTAGCATCACTCATAGAAAATTTTTCCAACAATTTTAAAACACAAGATTTTTGACTTAGACTAAGTATGCCTTCTTTTCTATTCCTTTTAATTTCAATACCCAGAATTTTTCTAACACGACCTAAATCCTTCATTTCAAATTCAAATTTCAATTTGTTTTTATTAACTCTATTTCTATTATGTCATGACTAACCAAAGCATGTCATCAAAATAAAGGAGAAGATTGAGTGAATTTTCACTACCATTTACTTTGCAATAAATACGTGTATCAAAATTACTTCTTTTAAAATCAAGTCTAAGCACAAAAGTATCAAATCTCTTGCACAATTGTCTTTGAACTTGTTTTAAGTCATATAAGGATTTTTTAAGAAGGCGTATCAATGTCAAAAATTTTACTTATTTCAAAACCTTTTGGTTGTTCCATGTAAATTGTTTCATCAAGATCTCCATTTAAAAAGACTGTTTTGACATCCAATTGATCCAATTCCCAATTAAACTGAGCTGTTAAGGCTAATATAACTCTAACAGCTATAAATTTTACAATTGGAGAAAAGATTTCATTGAAATTTATTCCTTCCATTTGAGTAAGTCATTTAGCCACTAATCTAGCTTTGTATCTAATGTCATTCTTACTTTGTTCCCCCTTTTTATCTTAAAGATCCATTTACAATTCACAACCCTTTTTCCCTAAAGTCTACTTGTCAAAACCCATGTTTTTTTTTTAAGAGATTCTATTTCATCTTGCATTGCTTCAAGCCAATGCTTAGAATCTTTGCTACTCATAGCATCTTCATAAGAAACACGTTCATTTTCAATAAACCCTTGAATTGTAAGCAAAGACACTTCATCATCAAATCTCACTAGTGGTCTAACTTGTCTTCCTTGCCTATCTTGAGCTAATTGATAATCACCTAAAGTTTGATTTGTTTCTAAATCAGCTTCAAATTGTTCAGACTCATCATTTCTATGAGTTTCAACATCAACATCAACTTCTCCAGTCTGAACATTAGGTAATTGATTATCATCCTCAACTTGCTCCACCTCAATTTCAATCTCTCTCTCTCTCTCTTAAAGGTCCAGAACTATTATTATTTTTCAAATAAGATAGATCATTTTGATTACACACAATATTTCTACTTATAATGATCTTATATCCTTTGGTTTCCCTTACCCATACTCTATACCCTTTTATCCCTTCATCATATCCTAAGAAAACACACTTAAAAGCACTAGGATCTAATTTCCCTTCAAATTGATGCGCAAAGGCTGTACATCCAAACAATCTTAAATTGCTAAATTCAACATGTTTTCCATTCCACATTTCTTCAGGAGTTTTAAAATGTATAGCACTAGCAGGACTTCTATTAATAAGATAACTAGCAGTTTTTGCAACTTCTGCCCAAAATAGCTTGGGAAGACCAGAACTTAATAACATGCATCTAACCTTTTCAAGTATAGTTCTATTCATTCTTTCAGTCAAGCAATTTTGTTGTGGAGTGTGTATAACAGTTTTGTGTCTTAGCCCCCGTTTGGTGCACATTTTGGGAGTAAGAATGTATCTTTACTATTGATGTGATGGGAAATATGTAGTTGAAAAAGAAGAAAAAGTTATTGATGTGATGAAAATATTATTTTATTGAAGAATGTATGATTCAAAATGAGTAGAAGAATGAGAATGTGAAAAATAATGAAGCTCAAACATGGGTTTAATACACCATGCATTTTACACAACTCATCAAACTCATAATTGCAAAACTCAAGCCTATTATCAATTCTTAACACTTTTATCCTTTTGTCAGTTTGGTTTTCAATCAAAGTTTTCCAATCTTTAAAGGATGGAAAGGTATTAGATTTAAATTTTAGCAGAAAAATCAAATTTTTTCTAGAAAAATCATCAATGATCGGAAAGAAATATTTAAAACCTATATGAGTAGGCACAAAAGCTGGTTCTCAAATATCAGCATGCAAGGATTTAAGTATAGACACAGATTTATGCATTACAGGCAAAAAAAAGTAACCTATTATGCTTTCCTATGATGCAATAATCACAAAAACTGAGTTTTTCAATGTTATATTTTCCAAATGCACTTTTTTTTTTCAAAATCTGCAATCATTTATCACTAATATTACATAATCTCTTGTGCCATATTTGTGACTTATCATTTAAAACATAAATTGCTGATGAAGTGGAGTCTAAAATATTTTATGTTTGCAAAATGTGAAGTTCGTGTCTCTTGGGAACTTCCACAATCAAGTGAGAATTCATCAAGATTTTAATGTATTCCGCATTAATCATAATGTAATAGTCTAGGTCATCTAACACATCTAAAGAAATCAGACTTCTTTGAAGATCTGGAACATATCTAGTCTTTTCTAAGACAAGAAAATTATTATCATTTACTCTTAAAGTGATGGTTCATATTCCCTTAACTTGACTTGTCATATGATTACCTATTAAAACATGACCACCATTTACATTTTCAAAATCAGAAAACCACTCTTTATTAGGACACATGTAAAAGTTGCAACCTGAATCAAGAATCCACTCTTGACTAGGCCAATGGGCAACAGAAACATAGACTTCATCTATATTAATCTCATTATTTTAGGCCAAAGCTGTATCTCCATCGATTTTAGACTTATTTCTTTTATCACTAAGCCTCTTAGGATATTTTTTTATAAAATGACATTCCTCTTGACAGTAAAAATATTTTTCTATTTCTTTTTCTTCTCGTGTCCTAGTTTCTTATTGAAATTATTGTTTCTAGAATTAAATTTAGACTTAGCCACCAAATTCAGACCACTAGAAGACTCTTTCCTTTCATATTTCATCTCTAACTCCTTAGTTCTTAGGATATTAATGATCACTTCAGTAGTTAGAATTTCCCTAACATATTCAATAGCATTTTTAACATATTTATATTTTTCACCTATTGAATATAATAGAACCACATCCAGCTGTCCGCTTGAGAGTTTCTCATCACAGTTGGCTAGGTCGTGGGTTAATCTATTGAATCTATCAATATTTGTTTCAAGGACAAGAGATGGGTCAAGTTTAAAACCAAAAAACTGTTTTATGAGATAAACCTTATTTGGTATGGTTTTATTCAAATAAGTGGTCTCAGATTTCTTCAACAATTCAGCAGCAGTTTTTTTCTCTTACTTCTCTAAGCACATTATCAGACAAGTGCATAAAAATAGAACTCCAAGCAATTTCATCTTGTTTAGTAACTTTACTTATTTCAAGATCAATTGGACATGACTCATCAATTACTTTTGCACATTTTTGTTGAAGTAAGAGAGCTTTCATTTTCTGGCGCCAGAGATTAAAGTCTCATTTACCATTAAAAACTTCTAATACAAATTTTGAAAAAGTCATAATGAATTATTTGTATGAATGGTTAATGTATGCAAATTAGGCAAAGCATACCAGAAGTATACACAACAAGTAATAATCCAAATATCAGTACTCAAGAGACAAATGAATTATACAGTCAGCAGAGTTGTATATACAATATTCAGAGTTTCACATATTCAATTTCAAGCTAGAACAGTCACCTATTCTTTGCAAGACTTACAATAAATAGTACAAATCATCACAGTTGCAATATACAGTATTAAAGAACACATGAAGAGGTTTTATATTAAGGTTCTTAACTCGAAATCAAGACAACCCTTGGATTCCAGACAACTCATAAGGTTTCTGGACAAAGGAATTGCCTAGAAGAGTCTCAAACCTAATTTTAAAAAACGTTTTACAAGAAACTTTAAAGTATAAGCAGAAGATTTGAACAATCAGTTGTAAAACTAGAACGAACTCACCAAATCCCTTTATTAGGGTTTCAAGAAACAAAATAAACAAACAAATCAGGTGAAAAACTTTAAAGTCCGCACATATTGAAAGCCAAAAACCATCACTTAAAGCTCTGATACCACTGTAATGTTCAAGTTCAACAAATCAGCCACTTTTAACTAACAAACGTAAACGTAAATATGCAAAAATAACAAGAAAAGTAAAGAACACGGGATTCTTCACCATAAGGCAAGAGGTTCGGAACAAAGTTCCTAATCCCCTTTTGAGTTCCGCCAATCGGAAGAAATCACTACATTAACCATAACTTAGAGTCGTTTAGAATACACCACAAGCACTCAAACATGAATCACCCAAGATTACATCAAGATCAAAAGCCCTCACTGATCAAGAACAGAAATCCACTCAAGGATAACAACAACAACCCTCTGTAAATCACTCAAGACATATACAAGAGGCTATGAATATAGTAGATCAGATGTGCTTCCAATTTTCAGAACGCAAGGAACGGAGAAGATGAAGAGAGCATAGAGAGTTCTAGAGAATGAGAGAGAATAAAAATCAGATCCATAAACTCAAACCCTAGACGTTTATAAAGGAAGCCACCAGAAGGTCTCCATCCAACGGTCCGTAGGGTGACACTTGGCGACATCTCAAGCAGTCCAAACATTAAGCAAAAACGTGTTTTAACCAAACATATGTTTAACAGAACGAAACAAAAGCCACCAAGTAATTAAGTAATAATCTAGCCCAACAACCCAACATCAAAGACAGATTTAGCCCAATTAGCAGCCAAAGCTTAATCATCATTGTGCCACATTCTCCACATTTACAACTTACTTTTTGATCCCCAAATAGAAAATGCCTGGCTCTTGGAGCACTCATATTGTAAAACTAATTTTCTACAGTAAAAAAATACACGTGGACAGATTTGTATAAATTAATGTTCTTTTTTTTTTTTTTGTAGTTGAAACACCATTGTTTACTTTTTACAAGTGAGAGTTCAATTAACAAGCTTAAAATAATTTGTCAAGAGTATTTTTGTTTAAACTCTCGATTAGATTATCATTCCAACAGCATTTCAGGCAAATATTGGACTGCTAAGGTTGGAATATTTGGAAAACAAACAAGATATCAGAATTACTCTAATACTACATGTTATGAATCCGATGAAATAATTAAAGATGAGAAAATATGGACAATATGAAAATAATGGATTACACGAGAACACAAAAAATTGTGGAAGAAGAGAATTTATTATATTAAGAAACTAAAAATTATTTTACGAGATTTGATACTCTCATTGAGATCTAAACAGTTCTTTCAAGTTTCTATGTGTACAATAATGACCTAGTTGTTATGTTGAGTGTATGAAGAGTGTACACCTTGTGAAGTATTTATAGGAGTCAAATCTTAAAGTTATAGATGAACTAGAACACAAAATCGCTTCAGAAATCAAATAGGGATGAAATTCCTCCGAGTTGGTGGCACCACCCACCAGGAGCCATGATGCTAGGACACGGGCCCTTCTGCTCCTTTTTCTGCTTCTGGCGCAGCGTCCGAGCGTCTCGGATTTGTCCTAAAACTTTCCAAACATGTGTTTATCCATTTCAACGTCATTTTTCCAATCAAGATTTCAATCCCTGATGAGATTTTATCTATTATCAAACCAAACTTCCAAACCAACATTATCTAGGCTTCCTTCATGAATCAAATTTCCAATTCACATGGAATTTGAGTCACAAAACATAGCAAACCCCATCTTGACACAAATTTCATAGGAAGGAATTAAGTTTTCACTCTTCAATTCATTCTCAAACTCTTCCACCATGCCTCTTTTTGGACACCTCATGTCTCTGTCGAACATACTTAATAACTGTAAACTAAATCCAACCTTGCTTACCAACAAAACTACTTTGCGCGTCACCCTTGCTTAAATTATCTCATCTACTTCTAGTTCCAGTCGAGTCGATAAACTTGCTCGAATCACCACGAGCAATTCCAACTTCACGCGAGTTGCCAAATCTGCTCCAATTACCACGAGCAATATGATCAAAGAGATCACAACAAGTTCTACCTGAGCCACTAGAAGATTCCCCAGTATTATTGTCTAAGTCACTACAGAACAAACCGATCACAACCAACTCTAATCGAGTTATTGGTCCTGAACCATAAGTTGCAGCTACATTTATAGTGATGACCGAAGCTTCTAAAACATATAATCGGGACTTTCTGCGCCCCTTTAACATAACTGGGGTACCCTTACTAACTTTCATAACTCCATTTCCACATGTATATATGTACCCTTTTGAATTATGAGTACTCAAAGAGATTACATTTTTTGTTTATACCTGGAATATGTTGAACCTGGAAAAGTTTTTAAATTGTCCTATCAAACATCTTGATTTTGATATTACCAATCACAACTATTTTACAAGGCTCATTATTTCTCATCATCACGGAACCCTTTGTAACTGTTTCATATGACGAAAATCAATCCCTGTTTGAACACATATGAAAAGTGCAAGCCAAATCAAGAATCCAATCATCGTCAGATTTGGAATCACCTTCAATAATTGCGAAAATATATCCATCACTATCTTCTTTTGTAAGATTAACATAATCGAAATTTCTAGATGTTCCTTCTGATCTGTAGTAGCAAACATGTTATGCCACTCATAGCAATCTCTCTTCATGTGCTTTTTGTTGTTGTAGTACCAACAACGGACTTTTCCACTATTGCTATCATTGACTATATCCCTTCCATGACTACTTATCTTTCTCTCACGAACAACAAGAGCCTCTATCGGGCATCAGAACCGACAATCAAATGCTTCATATTCTCCTTAGAATAAAGCGCATTGTATACATTGTCAATAGTAAGAGTATCCCGACTATAGAGAACGGTATCTCTAAAACTTACATATGAAGGGAGCAACGAACGTAACAATATCAACCCTAAATCATCTTAATTATATTTAACCTCCACAGTCTCCAAATCAGTGACGATTTCCTTGAACACTGATAGATGATCTTCTAAAGATCCATCTTACATCAAGAGAAGAGAATACAAGCGCCACTTCAAGTGTAACTTACTTATCAAACTCTTTGTCATACAAAGTTACTCCAATTTCAACTACAACCGAGCTGCACATTTTTTACTTTATCACATCCTGAAGAGTTTGATTGGAAAGATGAAGATGTATCTGTGATAGGGCTTTTTGATCCTTTCATCTTCTCCGAGGTCATTGTTGTTGGCATTCTATCTATCTCCAACAAAGTATCATCAAGATCCAATTGATCAAGAACCGCTCGCATCTTGATTTGCCACAAAGAAAATCTATAGTTGCAATCTAATAGCAGAATTTCGAATTTTATAATTGTCATCCCCAAAACAATTGACTTTATTCAAATATCGCTTTAATATACAATTTGGACCTCCTAAGAACCCGCAAAAACATTGGTTCTAATACCACTTTGTTGGGAAAAAAAAAAAAGTTATCAGAATCGCTTTAATACCACTTGTTATGAATCCATCCAAATAATTAAAAATGAAAAAATATGAATAATATAAAAATAATGGATCACACGAGAACACAAGATTTTGTAGAAGAAGAGGATAATTTATTATATCAAGAAACTAAAAATTGTTTTACAAGATTTGACACTCTCAATCTAAATTTAAACAATACTTTCAAGTTTCTAATGTATACAACAATGATCTAATTGTTATATTGATTATATGAAAAGCCTGAACCTTGTGAATTATTTATAGAAGTCAAATCTTGAAGTTATAGATGAAGTAGAACACAATCAAAAACCATACAGGGGTGAAATCCTCCCCCCCGAACAGCTGCTCTGCGACGTTGGTGCTGGCACCTTGACGCCCGGAGACCAGCACTGGGACGCTGGCCCTTCTGCTCCCTTTTGTGCTTCCGACACCTCGATTCTATCCTAAAACGTTCTAAACGCATTTTTATCTATTTCAGAATTATCTTCTCAATCAAACTCTCAATTCATGATGAAATTTGATCTCTTATCAAATCAAACTTTAAAACCAACATTATCTAGGCTTCCTCCATGAATCAAACTTCCAATTCACATGAAATTTGAATCCCAAAACATAACAAGAACTATGGTGGTAGGTTCCATTTTTATTCCTCTTAACACCACAACTGGGTTGAAAATAGTTTAATATGGCTCAAAAATCATCATTGTCAAGTACCAATAATATATTAAA
>CAIGRL010089730.1:0-13919 GCA_903798325.1 Fraxinus xanthoxyloides
TGTATGCATTAAATTAATGTTATTAAACATGGACCCGAACGGAATGGAACCGAACGGAACTTTTTGGTATTTGATGATTAATATTTACTTTTTGGTATTTGGTGGTTGTTGTAAATGCTAAAAGATTTAATAATGGTACGGAATCGAACCGAACCGAACCGAACGGAACCGAACCCGAACTGTTCCATAATTATATTTGGACCCGACGGTTCCATTTATTAAATACCCGAAAATTTTAGAACCGAACCGAATCGACCCACGGACACCCCTATCTGTGACCTAGCTATTGAACCGTGATGGTTTTTTTGGTGTCTGTGACCTAGCTATTGAACTGTGACGATTTTTTTGGTGTCTGTGACCTAGCTATTGAATTGTGACTTTAAAATTGATAATTTGTGATCTGTGACCCACAAATTTGAAAATACGTGACCTGTGACATATATTTTTTTTGATCTGTGACCAATAAAATGATCTGTGACCAACAAATTTTCTTAACTTGTGATCAATTAAAAATCTGTGACCTATAAATTTTTTCACTTGTGACCTCAAAATAATCTATGACCTTGGAATCGGAGCAGTCACCAGAATTATGCGACGGCCAATGGTCACCGGAAAACAGTCGTCGGAATTAAGCGTGATCGGAAAACAGTCGCCGGAGTAGTCACCAGAGCAATCGCCGGAGCAGTCGCTAGAGCAATCGCCGGAGCAGTGGAGGTGGAGGTGGGGTGGAGTGGAGTGGGTCAATTATATTATATTATAGTTAAATATTTAATTTAATAGATTAATTGTAAAATATAATTAATTAATTCATGGAAAAATCTGAATTTTGCAAATTTAAACATTGGGGCCTGATTTTTGATTTCGTGAAAGATAATGCCTGACCTATGAATTTTTCCCTTATATGTATTCACACAAATTGGACTGACAAAGGAGACACAGGGCTTTTGGTGAGTCTGGCCCGCTCCCACAATATTTTGAAATAATTGAATTTTGATTTTTAATAGTTTCATAAGCAACGTCAAACTTATATTCTATACACATCACAATTTAAATGACAATAATGTAATCACATAAAAAATGCAAAAAATAAATAAAGCACAATCACATTGTGGCCAAAACCTAAAATATAAAAATAATTGAGCTCAAGCCCAATTTTAGGAACTATTTCTCCATTGACAGATGAAGTGGCGGTCTATACTTCTCAATTCGTACAACCTAATTGGTATGTCACCCATCAATCGAAGGCACTCGATCATATGCTCAATAATTGCAGTAATTTCTTTAAACACATAAATAAATAATCAATATTTAATTAATAACATTCAAAAGTTTTAGCAATTACGGTAAAGTTCTATTACTTTTCGACACATAAATAAAGCAAGGTATATTTTTCATGGTTATATAACGTGTTGTATGGGCTTAGTCCCCATGAAAAAAAAAAAAAGGCCCAAATCCACTTTAATGCGATTGTAGGTTACATATGGTATATATTCGTGCAAGAGGAAAGACAGAGGATCAAATGCTACTTTGTGGAAAGAAATTAGGGAAAAGGCTTTTTTTTTTCCCAATATTATTAGGAGTGAATTCTAGTGATGGCAAAAAAATCCGCCCCGCCCTACCCCGAATGAGACAAAAAAAAATTTGTCCTGACGGGTTGGTGGGGCTGGGCGGGGCAGGGATCACCACCCCGCCTCCAGTCACGGGGTGCGGCTAGAGTGTCCCGCCCCGAACCCGTCCTGTAAAGAATAAAAAAATAATTAATTACAAATTAAAAAAAAAAGAATTAGTTAACTGGAAATTTTTGATAAAAAAAAAAGGGCTAGAAACGGGGTAAGCTCACGCCCCGTCTAAGCTGGGGCGGGGTGGGGTACCCCGCCCCATCGCCATCTCTAGTGAATTCATACAGCTATACAATACAAATTAGGGATTTCTCTGAGTAGTGTGGTGTATTTTAGGTACTCTGGAGGTGTAGTATTCAAAGTGGGTATCTCACATGTTTAATCAAATGATGATTTGTGGTGAGATTATTTGTTGTCTTATAGATTGATTATTAATGTATTCCCAATTTGTTAGGAACTCTAGTTTTAGGCATAAATTTGAACGTTGTAATCTCGATTTATTATAGTGGATTTTATCGAAGTTGTCCTGTGATTTTTTTCCCTCTACACTAGAGGGTTTTTTCCAGGTAAAATTTGGTATGCCCATAAACTTTGGGAAAAACTAGAGGATCTCTATGAAAGGAAGGCCACTCAAAATAAAGGCTTTACTATTAGATAGCTTATGAATTTGAAGGGGAAATCAGTTGTTAAGCATTTGAATGAATTCCAAGGCTCAGTAAATCAGTTGACTACAATGAAAATAGTGTTACATGACTAGATGCAGCACTATTGCTTCTGAGTTTATTGCTTGATAGTTGGGAGAATTGGTGGCGTCACTCAATAACTCTGCTCCGAATGATGTGCTTGGACTTACTCTAACTAAATACAGTTTGTTTAATGAAGAAATAAGGAAAGACTTGGGTAGGAATGATGCACATGATCATGTTGTATAGAACAAAGGAAGAAGTAAAAGCAAAGGTCCTTAAGGACGTTGTAACTTCAAATGTCAGTCAAAGGCAAGAGGAAAGGTCAAATGTTTTTACTATGACAAAGAGTGTCATATGAAGAAACATTGCATGGATTGGAAAAAACTGAAAGAGGATAAAAATCAGAAGAAGACTTATCAGAATACAACAACTAGCACTTTAGATGAGGAAGTAGTAGTAGCGTTTTTTTTTAAAGATGAGTACTGTTGTCATGTTGTAGATTCATTTATTCAATAGGTTATTGACTCAACAGCTTCTTACCATTTACTCCAAGACATGAGTTATTCACTTCATACAAATCAGATAACTTTGGCAGAATGAAGATGTGTAATGATAGTTTTGCCAACATTGTTTTGGCAGCGGAAGATGGAAACTAATAAAAAGGTCAATTTTATTTGCTTGAGAAAAGGTTTTGTTGCACACTTTACAAGATACAAGTAAAGGTAAGTAGTGAGGGGCTGAATGCAACTGAAAGTGATTCTTCGTTGGCATTCATGAGCGAGAAAGGATTGGTGATCTTGGCAAGAAAGTCTCTCATTCCTTTTACCAAAGGTACGTCACTAAATTCATGTGATTATTGTTTACTTGGTAAACAACATAGAGTTTTCTTTCATAAGTCCTCTAGCAGAAAGTCTAATATTTTAGATTTGGTTTATTCTGATGTTTGTGGTCACACTGAGGTGGAGTCTTTAGGTAGAAATTAGTATTTTCTTACTTCTATAGATGATACTTCACGAAATTGTGAAATAAAAAGACCAGATTTTTCAGCACTTCAAGACATTTCATGCCATTGTGGAACGGGATAACGGAAAGATTTTGAAGTGTCTCTGAATTTATAAAAGAGGGGAATGCACGTCTAAAGTGTTTGAATATTATTGCTCAGAGGATGGTATTAAACACGATAAGATAGTTTCTAGTACCCTGATAAGTGTAGTTTCTACACTTATTCGACGCCCTAAATCATAATATTTTATTGTTTTTTAAATAAAATTCTAACTAATTTATATTATATTGTATTTTGTATGTAAAACTTTATGTTTAATAGGAGAAAATAATGCAAAAGTGGCGAAAAATAGCAAAATTCAAAGATGAAAACTTGGAGAGCAATAATACATTAAATGGGTTGGAGTTAAATTGGTCTAAATGAACTCGTATTAGGATTTAATTTTTATTTTAGGAAAAACAATGTAGTCGACTTGTGATCCTTTATTTTTTAATTCAAGATTTATGTGATTTTTTGTTATATATACGTTGGTTTTACTATGAATTTAATGCATTGAATTACTTGATCACTAATTTGATGATTATGTGAGTCTTTTACAAATTAAGAGGCGGGTTTGAGATTTAGACCATATAGTAAAATTCGATAAATTAGTATAGCGTGTAAAAATACATATACTAATTATTACGGTCATAATATGAATTTTTAGAATTAGTGTTTAGTTTAACTAAAGTTGATTTACAAAGAGATATGAAAATTAATTAGTTAAATAGGGTCAATGAAAATTCAAGAGAGGTAAATTGAATACAATAGAACAATACACTATATTAGATTATGAATCTTGAATTAAGAATCAATGTAATTAATAGATGAAATTTTTATGCCCTAATATTCATTACATATTTGAATCTTCAATCAACAGTTGTTTGCAATATTTTTATATTTTCAATTAGTTAAAAGTAGTTAGGAAAAATAATCACAACCATTATAATTATTTACTTGCTTTTATTAAATAGGAGTTAGAAAAAAAATGATTAAGTCTTGAAGTACAGTCCTTATGGGAACGATATTCAAACTCAAAGATCCATTATACTGCTTATTACGATATCGTACACATGTGATATAAAAAACGCAACAAGTTTTTGGCGTTGTTGTTGGGGATTATTTAATTTTAGTCTTAGTTTATTTTATTTTTAACTATTATTTGATTTGATTTTCTTTTATTACAAAAAAAAGTGTTCGTTGTATTCTCCGTACCCAAAGCAACAAACTTTAACTATTTGACTCGAAAATAGAACATACTTTCAGACGAAAAAGAAAGGAATACAAACAAAAATAGCAACATCAAGTGCTTTACGATCAAAATATTCATATTTCTATTCAACCAATTGGACAAGAGGTTGCAAGAGTAGCGGCGCCACCGAATCAATAACAGGAGCGAGGGGAAATAAATGAAGGAGACTTGCAAGTTTCAATGTTTTTGACGTCCATAGCCGCGCATGTATGCTCCAATATTGTGTATCCAAATTTCAAGGTGAATAATTTTCAGATAAGGATGGAGTTGATCAATTCGATGAACAACACTCTTCAATTCTACGAGCTACCTCATAAAAATCGAAATACACATATCTCCAGATTTCTCATAAATTGTCAGAACTTCCATACTCCAAGGGTTAATGAAGACGTTATTAAGTTGCGATTATTTCCATATACACTCAAGGATGATGCATTGGAATGATTAGATACCGAACCTCATGGAAGCATTATTATATGGGAAGAACTGAAATCAGATTGGAAATCCAAACTTTCTAATAGAAAGATGGAGAGAGCTATCACGATGTATGGAACAGATTCAAAAAGCTGATGTGAAAGTGTCCAAATCATGGAATCACAATAAGTAATCAAGTGCAGTACTTTTACATCAGACTCTCACTACTGTCAAAATCTCGAGTGGATTTCTCTGTTGGTGGATCAATCATTAGAAAACCACTGCAACAAACCATAGATTTATTTGAGTTAATTGCCACTGCTCATTCAATGTTTTCATCAGAAAGAGTGGTACCATTGAGAACATCTGGGATGTATGAATTAGATAGCACAATATCTACCAACGCGTAAATAGCAGCTTTGACAAAGTAGGTAGAGTTATTAGTGAAATCACAAACGAAAGAAGCATATGCAGTGATGGGTGGTCCATCATGTCAAAACTGTGGAGCTAACCATTTGACAGAAAATTATATGTCTATGGGCTTTCCCGAAGAACAAGTCAACTTCATTCATAATAACTTCTGCAATTTTAACCCATATTCACTCAACTTCATTCATAATAACTTCTACAATTTTAATCCATATTCACAAACATATAACCCAGGATGGAGACAAAACCTGAATTTCAAATGGTCAGATAATTAGTAAAGAAATTACTCAAATAATGCCTAGCAGGAGAAACAACCAAGTATGGGAGAGATGTTCAACCAGTATGTGCAGAAAACAGACAGGTGTGTCAGCAAATTGACACAAATTTTTAGAATCAGCAGCCATCGATCAAGAAGTTGAAGACACAAATTGGTCAGATAACTCAACAGCTTGCAGAACGCCCAAAATGGACATTGTCAGACAATATAATGATAAATCCAAATGGGCAATTGCAAGCTATTACAACTAGGATTGGGTACAATTGCCAGAGATACACGTGAAGAGGCCAGATGGAATGGACAAAGAGATAGAAATTGAAGAGACTCATAAAGAGAAAAAACTGCACCAGTTGCAAAAGATGAGGAAAAGAAAAGATAAATTTACAATAAGAGCACCAAGTCCCGTCAAAGCTTATGAGTCACCAATTCCTTTTCCTCAACGGTTGCCAAAAAAAAAAGTTAGACACGCAATTTGCCAAATTTGTGAAGATTTTCAAGAAACATCTCTTTTGTAGATGTAATAACATAAATGCCCAGGTATGTAAAATTTATGAAAGAAATTTTGTCCAACAAGAGGAAGCTAGAAGAACATGAGATCATCTGCCTGAACGAAGAATGCAGTGCAATTCTCTTAAAAAAGCTACCTTCTAAGATAAAGGACTCATAGAGTTTTACTATACCATGCACTATTGGTTCTAATTATTTCGAGCGTTCCTTATGTGATTTAGGTGCTACTGTTAACTTAATGTCAATCTCTATTTACAAGTCTCTTGGACTGGGATAAACTAAATCTACAACAATTTCATTGCAACTAGCTAAAAGACCAAAGGGAATTATTGAATATGTGTTAGTCAATGTTGATAAGTTTATCTTCCCAACAGACTTCATTATCTTGGACATGGGATGGGAGTCAAATATTCCGCTAATTTTGGGAAGACCTTTCTTGGCTATCAGGAAAGCTTGCAACACATCCAGCCATTCTATGTGAGACAGTCAGTGCACAATCAGAGGCAACAAATGCAGAGAGTACAGAATGTACTGTACATTTGGCCGAACAACCAATTGGAAAGAGATATTGGCAATATGAGTCTCTTGGTTCCAATCCCACACCACTCGTACCTTTAGTGGAGAGGGCTTCAACTTTTGAATTAAAACCCCTACCATTCCATCTCAGTTACACATATTTGGGAGACTTTACAACACTTCCAGTGGTCATTGCAAATGACATGATAGAGAAGGAGGAAGATAAGTTATTGGATGTATTCCGGAAGCACAAGGGTGCAATTGGATGGACCATAGCTGATATTCGAGGAATCAGTCCTACTCTTTATATGCAAAAAATATTCTTGGGTGAGAAAATAGAAAATCCAACCTTGAACGAAGTAGTGAGAAAACAAGTGCTGAAATTGCTCAATGCAAGAATTATATACCTCATTTCAAACAGATCTTGGGTAAGTCCAGTACATGTGGTGCCTAAGAAAGGTGGAATTACAATAGAGAAGAACAAAAACAATAAGTTGATTCCAACACGGTTAGTCACGAGATGGAGAGTGTATATAGATTACATGAAGCTAAATAATGTCACCAAAAAATATCAATCCCCATTATCCTTCATTGATCAGATATTGGAAAAGTTAGTAAGTCATTCTCATTACTGCTCTCTAGACTGATATTCAAGGTACAATTAGATAGCCATTACTCTAGAAGACCAGGAGAAAACAGCATTCACATGTCCCTACGGTAGTTTTGCCTTTAGAAGGATGCCTTTTGGAATGTGCAACGCACTTGCGACCTTTCAGCGATGCATGATGGTCATATTCTCTGATATGGTGAAAAAGTACATCGAGGTATACATGGATAAATTTTAAGCATTTGAAGATTCATTTGATGATTGCTGAGAACGTTTATCGCTCGTATTACGAAGGTGTGAAGAGAAGAATATGGTGCTCAATTAGGAAAAGTGTCACTTTATGGTGAAACAGGGGATAGTGATGGGTCATCAAATTTCTTCACAGGGTATTGAGATCTACAAAGCAAAGATATAGGTGATTGAAAAATTGTAGCCACCTACCTCAATCAAAGATATTAGAAGCTTTTTGGGGCATGCGAGGTTTTACACACGATTCATCCAAGACTTTTCAAATATTACAAAACCTCTATACAAGCTACTGGAGAAGGATGTAACATTTATCTTTTATGATGAGTGTTTAAATGTCTTTAACACTTTGAAGGAAAAGTTAACATTTGCACATGTTATAGTGGCACCAGATTGGGAACTACATTTCAAGCTCATATGTGATGTCAGTGATTTCGCAGTGAAAGCAGTGCTAGGTCAACGAAAGGGAAATGTTTTGCATTCATCTACTATGACAACAAAACTTTGACAGATGCTCAAATAGGAAAAGTGAAGAGAAGAATATGGTGCTCAATTAGGAAAAGTGTCACTTTATGGTGAAACAAGGGATAGTGATGGGTCATCAAATTTCTTCACAGGGTATTGAGGTCGACAAAGCAAAGATATAGGTGATTGAAAAATTGTAGCCACCTACCTCAATCAAAGATATTAGAAGCTTTTTGGGGCGTGCGAGGTTTTACACATGATTCATCCAAGACTTTTCAAATATTACAAAACCTCTATACAAGCTACTGGAGAAGGATGTAACATTTATCTTTTATGATGAGTGTTTAAATGCTTTTAACACTTTGAAGGAAAAGTTAACATTTGCACATGTTATAGTGGCACCAGATTGGAACTACATTTCAAGCTCATATGTGATGTCAGTGATTTCGCAGTAAAAGCAGTGCTAGGTCAACGAAAGGGAAATGTTTTGCATTCATCTACTATGACAGCAAAACTTTGACAGATGCTCAAATCAACTACGCAACAATTGAAAAGAAAATGCTAGCAGTAGAATTTGTCTTTGACATATTCCTTTCTTATCTAATTGGCTCAAAGGTGATGTTCTATACAGACCATGCAACTTTGAAGTATTTATTCGAGAAGAAAGATGCTAAACCCAAATTGATTTGGTGGGTTCTGTTACTCAAGAGTTCGACATTTTGATCCATGCCATGGTTTGTAGACAGCCAGACATTGCTCATGCAGTTGGGATGGTCAACAAATTTCTTGTTAATCCTGATAAAGATCATTAGGAGGCAGTAAAATTGATCTTTAGATACTTGAGAGATATTTCAAAGATGTGCTTGACTTTTGGAGGTTCGAAACCAACTTCAAAGGGCTTTACAGGTACATGTATGGCTGGTGATCTTGATGGTAGAAAATCAAATTTAGGATACTTGGTTACTTTTGTAGGGAAAGCTGTCACATGGCAGTCAAAATTACAAAAGTGTGTTGCATTATCTACGACTGAGACTAATTATATTATAGCAACTGAAGCAGTAAAAGAAATGCTTTGGATGAAACGGTTTCTCCAAGATTCGGGTTTGAAGCAAGATGCGTATGTAGTTAATTGTGATGGTTAGATAGCGTTAGAGTTGAGCAAGAATGCTACTTATCATTCTCGGATAAAGTACATTGATGTGAGATATCATTGGCTATGATAAGTGGTAGAACGATTGATTTTGTTAGAGAAGAATCCAGCTCATATGATGACAAAGGTTGTGACAAGAGAAAACCTTGAATTTTCTCAGTAGGCTAAAGGGGGAAATTATTATATGGCCTTGGTTCAGCCCATGAGGTAAAAAGTTCCAAATCCACTTTAATGTGATTGTAGGTTACATATGGTATATATTCCTTCTTCTAACATGGTTGTCACTGTGAGATGAAAACAGAGGCTACACATATTGATAAACAAGGGGCTGATTTTGTCTTGCACAAGAGGAAAGGCAAAGAATCAAAGGCTACTTTGTTGAGAGAAACAAAAGAGAGAAAAGGTTTTTTTTTTCTTTCAATATTATTTAGGTGTGGATACACTTAGGTATTTTCTCTACAAAATACAAATTGGGGACTTCTCTAAGTGGTGTATTTTGGGTACTCTAGAGGTAGTATTTAAAGTGGGTATCTCTCGTGTTTAATCAAATTAGTGGTTTGCGGTGAGATTATTTGTTGTCTTAGAGATCAATTATTGGTGCATTCCCAATTTCTTGGGAACTCAAGTTTTAGGCATAAACTTGAATGTTGTAATCTCGATTTATTATAGTGGATTTGGCTGGAGTTGCCATGTTTTTTTCCCCTCTCACTGAAGGGTTTTTTCCTCGTGAAATTTGGTGTTGTGTTCTTTTGTGTTGCTTTGATCCTTTACTTGCATATTTAATCTCTCTAGTTAGTTGCTTGGATTGTTGAATTTATTATTGCAAGAAGTAGTAATTGCACAACATAATGTGCAGTACTGGTAAGGAGCTCTAGAATCTTTCCTTCCTTGTGAGATAGTGTGCATTATCAAGGAACACCAGTATATTTCCTTGAACAAATATTAGGAAGATAAGAGATATTACGAACTCTTTCAAGGTGGCTGCTTCTTTGATAACTAAGTCTCACTAGCACATATTCTGTTGATCAATCAATTTATGAAACTTAAAAATTAAGTTAAAAAATTAGCAAAAGTTAGCACTGGTAGAGGTCATTGAACTTAAAGCAAAATATTAATTGGGTCACTGAATTTATATTAAAATTTTAATTGAGTCACCCTTTTTTTTGTGTGTGTGGAGTTGTGCTATATTGCAAGGGAATTTTAACAGGTATTTTGCCAAGTTCACACTTGGCAAACTGTGCTTGACAGTTGGACAAAAAACAATTTTAACACTGTCATTCACAATCTGTTGTCACCTGGCACAATTGCTTGGTAATGTCCCCTGTACAAGGGGCTTTATCCTTTTTGGAGATATTAGTTTCTCTCGTTTAGTAATTTAGTAAGGGAAGTTGATGGAATTGACCAACGTTTAAAACAAAAAGGATTTTGAGAGACCACTATAAATCAAAAATAACATTTGCGACCTACTTAAATTTTCGATACTAGTCGAGCGACTGAAAGTAATTTCTAATATTTTTAAACATCAAGGGCGAGATTTTCTTCAAAAAGAATCAGCATATTTCCTATGATAAGCATCTGATGCTGCGTATAAAAAAGAGGCTTCCATTCTGTTATTCCATTTCTTTGAAGCTTGGATAGTAACATTATGCAAGTGTTCCAATTCTTATTCCCTCCACACTGAACGAACTAAACTATAAATTGCTATCTCAAAGAGAAAATAAGCTAAAGGTGTAGAAAAGTTTCTAATATCTTGTGTGCAAAGATGGCATCACTCAAGACTGTAAAACCTGGTTGTTGTGAATCAGGCAAGAAAGTGCCTGCCAAAGCTCCTGTCCCTAAAGAGGCCCCTCCAAAGGGCGAACAGAAGCCTCGCGAGCCTAAGAAGAAGGTATGTTATGGCGACAATCATAATTGAACTACCTCGTGTAAACCTTGAGCTCTTATGGAGGGAGAAGGTTTCCAACACGTCCCCTCACGTGCATGCTCTATACATACTTTCTTTCATCAAAAACATGATACATGCACAACTTTCATAAATATGTGGCTGAAAGATATGGGTTCATGATATCTATGTGCTTTAATGCCAGTGACGAATTTGGGGCGACTGCCCAGTCCCCTCCCAACCCATTTCATATTTTATGGTTAAGAAATAAAATAAAATAAAAAGTTACTGATTAATTATTAGTAACTATTTTTTTTAGCCCAATTCTGAATTTGTCCCTGCCTGATACCATATCGAGCCTCCTCATCTTAAATGTAAGCCATCAATGTGCTCTAATACAATATTAGACCATCACATCTTAAACTTAAAATACATTAGATTAGAGTACCGTATTACAAATTAAACATGAAATCAGAGTAGATAATACTAGATTAATAGTATCGTGGTGGATTACGGGTGATTAATTAAGTTGAATATAATCATTGTATAAAACTAGAAATACAATCTCGAATTCAAGTTCTTGGTTGGACTGAATACCATGTTAAATTGCCTCATCTTAAACTCCTAATTTCTTACGTAGAAAACAAATATATTGGATTAAATCATGTTTTCAACAATCAAAAATATGCTTTCTTAGTTTCTTATAATGAAGCCTAAACAATTCTCTTATTCATCATTCAACTAATCTATGGAGTTTTTATATTTTTCATCGTTGTAGACAACAGGTACCAGGTCATCTGCAAAGAAATAAGAAGGAAGACTAATATTGGAGTTATATTATATCTGCAACTGTTAAGCAGCCCATTTGTGGCTGCCTTTGTTTTTATTTATGTTGTTAAAGCAGTGGCTTGTATTTTAGACCTATGAAACCCTTGTTCTATGGCTTCGCTGCCCAATAAAATGATTACTATTTAAAGCACGACAATATTCGATTGATCAGTCTTGAATGTATAAATCTACAATCAAAAGATGGAAGGATAGAAATATCACTTCGAAACTAAGAAATAGAATATTACTTTTTCAATTCCTATTAGTCAAATACTACAAAAAAAATGCGGCTTTAAAGATGAAGTTATGAGGTTTGACTCAAATTACATCTGGAGGGCGTGAATAGGTGATTATGCGGAATTAAAATCTAATAATTAAATAGCAATAAGTCACTTTTAATTATTTCTAGATGATTAATCAATCAATCCAATTTCTCTATATTGAACTGCCGCAATTATATGAAAACAGTAAATAACACGTATAATGATCACAGAGAAATCCAATTGGGTAAAAGTTTTGGATACTTTGTTAGTCAAAAATTCACTATAAACGAATTTATACTTACAGTCCATCAGACACAACTACCACTAGTATTTTATGACATCCTAACATCAAATCCCAAAGTCCTCTTGGATTGCGTGCTCCTTCACCAATTTCCCGACTTTGAATCGGTCTATCTCGTGTAAATCAATGAAGAACTCCACATTCTTCAACAACAACTGGAACTCTAATCACCTTCGCTCGATCTTCAAAACTCTGCCAGATATTTAGGAAGTAAGTAGTTTGGTAATTGGATTAAATGGATTTGGTGTTTTTACCATCAAGAACAAATCGATCAATGAAGGTTAAAAGCTATGGATGAATTTCATGAAGTAGTATGTATTCTTTCAATATTCAACCTTCAAAAGAAAATCGTTCAGAGGCGTGGTGATATTTATACTATGGGTTTACGATTGAATGGATAGAATAAAAAACCTTAAAACCTAGATCTTCTCGATAATTTCAACACCAAAAGGTTCTGATACCAGTTTGTTGCGAAAAGTGAATGATACCAGATTAATCCAATACCAAGTTATTGGAGAAAGTAAGAGATTAAACCACAATATGAAGTAAAGATCACAAGAACACAAAAAGAATGTAATTTTGTAGAAAATTGAAAATTTATTATAATATGGAAAAATAATACAAGGATTATGTGTTTATAACGTTTCTAACTTCTTTGTAAATTATAATGAAAAGCCAACTATATATAAAAAATAAATAGAGGACATCCAAACTCTTATAGTAGAATTATAGTTAAAGTAGAATGTCAAAATCGGAATCCAAAACTCAATACATCAAACCACACAACCCTAGTTAGAATTTGGGTTACAAACCCAACGGCTATGTTAATTGAAATATGGAAAAGTGGTCTCATTTTAGTATTAATAAAAATAGCGTAATTATTTATTAAGCCGGTTAAAATTAGTTGCTAAAATTAGATACTCTAAGTATGATTATTTTTTTAAATCATGCTTTTTCAAATTCAATTTTTTGTTACTAAGTTAAATGTAATGAAATACTTATTCTTTAAAATTATCGACTAAAAATATATTTATAGTTGTAAATTATTTTTCAATTTGTATTTAACTATCAAAAAATTTTAAATTTACTGAAATACTTATTCTTTTAACATTATTAAGGAAAAATATGTTTGTAAAATTCGTTGATTTTAATGCCTTTCTTTTAATAATTTTAATTTTGTTTAATTAAAAAATTCTACAAGTAAATTAAATTTAATGATTGAATGTGGTATAACATTCTGGCCAGCTTTCGAACTATGATCTCACTGCAAGCTTATTCACTTTTGTGGTTTAACATTCAATTTTTATTGTCTGGATATCTCCACAATACAATGTTCATTTTAGCCTTAGGGTGTGTTTGATTGGCCATATTTTCCTTGGAAGTAGGAAAATATTTTCCTACTTCTACTTTTTGACTATTTGATATGCTAAATTTT